>LWMJ02000231.1:0-107371 GCA_001693035.2 Taenia asiatica | reverse complement strand
TAAAGAATGCAGGTAAGGCCAGAGGGAAAACTCTACGCCATCAGATATCTCATTCCCCAAACCCATTGTGTACCTTACTACTCGCCCTGTCTTGAGAGAAGGCCTGGCTTACAGGGGAAAGGGAAAGTGAGAAAGGACAGGAGAGTGGTAGTGTACATCAGAATGAGCAGTAATGCAGACGAACTCAGGTAAACAGAGCTGGTATTCCTGAGAAGCCTTGTGGTAGTCTCGAGGAATATTGTGTTGTCCATGAACTCGATGATAATCAGGACTCCATCTTCAGGCTCATCAAAGTATTTGCCTAGGAAAAGCACAATGCGTTGTGCGAGAGATTTTGGTTATGTTGGCTTTGTGGCCCTACTTAAAAGTAATAAGTAGTGGTAAAAGTTAGTGAACCACAAAAGAGATTGCAAAGAAAATGCGCCATTGCATTTGCTTGTTTTTTTAAGATCCACACCAGTCCCACAAATTTTATCAAAACATCGCAAGAGTTGGACAGCAACAGGTAGGATTGGGTGTCAGCAGTTCAATCCCACATAAAATAGGGAGGAACTTCTGCGTCGAGGATGAACCACCAAATTTCTTGGTGCATTTCCGAAAATGATGATTATTGCTTTGGTTGTGTGGTACATTAGAATTTTTTGGTGCAAAAAACTTTAGCCTCGCACACATGGCTGTAATATTGCAGCTAGGGAGCGATCCACCCTTTGAAAGGGGTCTTTGCAATTTCGGAGAAAATAAAAAAGTTAGAATAAATTAACCAGAAAAGGGATTTCAAAGTATTAAAGTAGACAAAGTCATTATCATTACTCCAAAGCCTAAATTGACTAAATTTAACAAACCCTTTAACGACGCATCTCCGCACCTTAGAACATCGAACACAGGGATCTTGGATGACCAGACAAGTGCTCTGACATTCAGCTAGTTGCCATCCATTACTACCTGTGATGCTAACAAAAGAAACCAAAGCAGCTAAAAGACGAAAAGGACGGCAAAACGAATGCATTTCATCACACGATGCTAAATGTCGACAGATGAGTCAATTCCCTGGTGGACACGTAAAGACCCACGTGAAATGGCCTTCAATAAGGTCTTTTTTAAGATCAGGAACTTTTGTTCCATCTAATCAGGTGTGCCTCACCAAACCATTTAAGTCAATTAACACGCTTGCCATTAATTATTGCTCTCGGACTGACTGCCCGACCGAACCAACGCATTCGTGCCGTTAACTAGCCTCATTTTTCCATGAGATAGGTCCTTCCAGCATAGGACTAGATGCGATTTTAGTGTTGCCAAACGTATCTTAGCACAAAATCAGTGTAATGAGAAATATATAAATAACAACAGCTTTATGCACCGGAAGATATCAAGTGTGCGCATCACCTACTACTGACAAATAATCAGCGGCAGTACTGCACACGGTTAGCTTTTGCCTCTCATGCTGTTGCGACAGCTTGTCAAACCGGTGGTGAGATGGCAAAGCAGATTCGTTTGCGGATTGTATGGGATGCAGGTAAAGATAAGGAAATGGTCGCAGGATGGGATGAGTCGGAGTCACTTGAAGTAAGATGGGTTGTGCGAGAGGCATGCTCGTGGCCTTATCTGAAAAGGATTTTTATCCGATCAAATGAATGATATCCTGTTTCCATAAGAGAAGTAATAATAGGTAAAGAATGCAGGTAAGGCCAGAGGGAAAACTCTACGCTATCAGATATCTCATTCCCCAAACCCATTGTGTGCCTTACTCTCGCCCTGTCTTGAGAGAAGGCCTGGTTTACAGGGGAAAGGGAAAGTGAGAAAAGACAGGAGAATGGTAGTTTACATCAGAATGAGCAGTAATGCAGACGAACTCAGGCAAACAGAGCTGGCATTCCTGAGAAGCCTTGATTTAGTCTCAAGGAACATTGTGTTGGTCATGAACTCGATGATAATCAAGACTCCATCTTCAGGCTAATCAAAGCATTTGCCTAGGAAAAGCACAATGCGTTGTGCGAGAGATCTGAGCACGGTTTCTAACACCGGGCTCATGCAAGAGTAGCACCGAAACTGTTGACCTCAAACAATAATTTTGTGCCGAACTCATTATTCTCTTTGCCCTTTTACACACCCACTTTAGGTGGCTGATGCCCCTAAGCATGCATCTATCCCACAGCTTAACTACCGCAATCGGGCACCTTATGCTTAGGAAGGACACGGCTAAGCAGCAACAAGTTGTGGTGGCGAAAGTCGTCTTTGGAGGCGCTATCGAAACTGTTGACCTCAAACAATAATTTTGTGCCGAACTCATTATTCTCTTTGCCCTTTTACACACCCACTTTAGGTGGCTGATGCCCCTAAGCATGCATCTATCCCACAGCTTAACTACCGCAATCGGGCACCTTATGCTTAGGAAGGACACGGCTAAGCAGCAACAAGTTGTGGTGGTAAAAGTCGTCTTTGAAGGCGCTAGGCGCTATTCGAACCCGACGAGATCAGGACACTGAATTGTTTGCATGTTTTGTAGCTGGGAAATCAGGCGCTGAAGACTCTGAGTAGGAGGCAGAAAGCCACTTCCAAAAAGGTTTAAGCTGTGCAAGAAGTGACCCGTACTGCTGAGAATGGGTGAGTGCAGTAAGTAGTAAAAGATTTGAGGGATAAGTAAATGTTTTCGGCACTAAACATCTTCCCATATCAACTGTACATCTCAATTTCTAGTGTAATAGGATAGACCCGGACACATTGGTCACCCTGTAAGAATAAATTTTTAGTCCTATACTCGAAAAATGGCATTCATCTATGGTCATTGAACAAATTCGTTTACTTAAAGATGCGGGAAATACCATGTCGCTTCCGCTTGGTGGATGCCAAATAGGCAAGTAAGGAAGGGAAGTAAGTGCCGCGCCAAAATGCAATTGGTTTGACGTTAGGCATCATACGTTGACTGATGCTTGGAAGGTCAACAGTTGGAGAGATGTCGGTGTATGGAGAAATGTGGGACTTTTACTTGCCAGGATGTCTTTGCTGTTTGGCTGGTCTGCAGGCATTAACTGAAATGCATGTGAGTCCATATGGGAAGCGTAACGGCTTATTTTCTGTGGGTTTCCTAAGGCAAGCTAATAATGAAGCACGGAAGCCACTGTTAATACCATTTGACATAAACTTAGCATGCTCAGGATTCTAGATCTCAGAACAGGTGGATCCAGGGCGCAAGCCCGCAAAAAAGCATTTGCTATGAGGGCTGTGGCTAAATAGGATGATCGAAGCGAGTTGTACCACTCATAAGCGTATGGTCTTGCTACTGTCATAATCCTTTCCACCACGCATTACGAAAAAGTCAAAAAGATCACAGCCTTATGTGACGCTCATAAGCACAGCAGCACCATTGCCAGCCATCAGCCGCATGTCACACATGTGCGACGCGTAAATTTGAGCGGGATAGTCAAGGCATTGCATGCAATGCTGGTAGGGTTGACGCCAATCGTGGACATCGTTCAGGGCGTGTTCGCATAAATTTGACATAGATTGCGGGAATTCAGGTCTTCTTCTTTGCTAAAACACCACAAATCAATGAGTTGTTGCTGGACCCTAGATGCTCATCATATTCCAATGGAGTGGTCGACTTCCTCCATCCACCATCCCTTCATCAACCCTGCGCCTTGTTCCAACTGACTTGAACGGGAGACTAAGAGGCTGGCAATTATGTGCAGGTGCGTGGTAATGATGCTGTACTTCATTACTAGCTTGCCTTGAGGAGCCCACAGTCAAAAGGCGGTTACCTTCACAAATGAACTCACATGCATTTCAGTCAATGTCTGCAGGCCAGCAGAACAGCAAAGATACCCTTTCAAATGTGATTCCAACACTTCTACAAACGCGCAGCTTTTATAAGAAGATGTTTGGTGCCCAAAACATTTGCGTATCCCAAACCTTTTACTACTTACTGCACACACCCATTTTGTGCTGTAGTTCTAAATCAATCTCATTATTTGCAATACGCATCAAACGATGCAAACTTTTTCGTCCTTCAGCACCAATTTCCTTCGTAAAGGACTACTTTTACTGACCACACCCCCGGTTGTCCTCTAGAAGGTATTGAGAAAAATGTAGCTCTTGAATAAGGCGGCTTCCATTCTACTCTGCATTTTGCTCCATGCATTCTTATTCCTGTAATCTTCTTAATAATTTTAATACCAGTGTTATTTTTTGTGTTCTTGCTTAGTAATTTCAATATGGAGGCAATTCGCATGCGTCCATCCCCATATCAGAGCCAAGACTGATGCACGAAGTGGGCGAGAATGCCTGAGTGGCACATGCAGTGAGTGAGACCGGCCCCGATGTGTCGTTGATGAGGTGCTGACAAAGTAGTATGTTGCTGAAAGTACAGTGGATGAAGGATGGTTGTCTGAGACGGCAAGAGTGTTTGGTGTAGCTTCCATCTGCTCTTTGCATTGCTGTCTGCAGTTGTTGAGGCTGGAGAGAGGGCGACTGTGATCCACATCAGGCTACCACCTCCATCCACCACAGATGATGCAGCGTAAATGTTTGAGTTCTACATAATCCATTTTTGCAATTTGAGTTTTTAGATTATGAAGGCATTTTAAGCGGCTATAGAAACTTTGCATGCATAGTGGTAGAGCTAACATATTTATTTATTTGTATTTTTCGCGCGGTTAATACAAACCGAATTCAACTTTTAGGCAGCAAATGATGTAAATAAACTAAAAACAATATTCTTTTGTTGCAATATTAACTGATGTTTAGGATTAACGGTTTCTGTGACTTAAATGGGCAACTACGCCACTGCGTCACACATGTGTGACACGATTTGTTTATCAGCCTAGGACGATTAGTTGTTTTGACTCGTGGTGCAGACACATTATGTAAACCAATGTAAATAAATGAAGACGTGCTCGTTTTAGTGGGCTGATGGTAGTAACCTGAGCCCATGATGCGGTTAGCCGAACGTGGAGTGGCCACTAGGAGTCACAACTTCGTATTCTAGTGCGAGATCACTTAATTCACTGCTAATTGCAAATCTGTTTTGAAAACACGACTGAAATATGGGGCCAGTACGTTCCACTTTCTCTATGTCTCTGCAAAATAAGACGCTCTACACACTAATAAGCATGACCGCTTAGACGAATCGACAAATTTTCCGTAAAAGACTGCTGATTACCAGCAGCCAAGCCTGTTGGGACTGATCTTATGTCCCAAGAGTCTTTTTGAGGCTATGGATCCCTTTATCCGTTTCCTTTGGACGCACTGCTGTTTTCAATGCATTTTTAGAAGTAAGCAGGCCCTGAGAGCATTTACTTCGATAGTAATAGCCTTTATGCGTGGATCGCAACTGGTGCTTACAATATAAACCAATGCAGCGCTAGACTTCAAACATTTAGGTATCTGGATTCCAACTTGCACTATTTTGATCCCATTAATATAAAATCAGTAAAAGACGAAGATAAACATTCTAATCACGCCTAACTGATAGCATTCAAAGAAACGCAACATCGCGATGGTAAGTGGCTGACATAAAAGCTATTAAATTTATTGTAAAATACCTGGGGCCTCTTTGCTCAATTAAATGGGGATGCTTTTTAGAAAGTGCATTCAGTAGTTCATTAAAAACCCAATAGCTAGACATTTTTGACTTAGTTTTCTTAGTTGCTAATGGAAACCATAAGAAACGCACTTCGCCAATCATTGATGGCAGATTTCGTGGACATGCAGGAATGCTGAATTCATGGTGGTGTTTTGAAGTATTTGGCATTGATAGCAAACCACCTGGGCTTTAACAAATCTTTTTCACTGCCACTTCCATCCTGCGCATAAAATCCCAACGGACCACACTGAAATTGCCTCTTCTCACTTTCTTCATCGATCTCGCGTCCTCATGCTTGATGACAGAATCTGTTTTACGTTGACATGCCTCACCAAAACACCCCCCCGTAGGTGATAGATCTTACTAACTCTAAGATTAGGAGTGGTTAAAAAAGGAGTGTAAAAGGGGCTGACCTCTTTACCTGCCAATGTAAGTCGGAATAAAGGCTATGGGCAGTCGCTGTTGGCAAATGACTGGAGTAGGATGTCAAACACTTGCCGTGCTTTAAAACCTTAGCCCAAGTCAGTGTTGAAGACTTCTTTTCAGACCATGACATCAGCAAACCTTCATCCAGCATCATTAATCTTACTGAGGGTAGAGCTCATTATTGTTGCTAAGGTAGTTGAGGAGAGCGCTTCCTCGCATAAATGATGCATCATTCTGCTAACCCTGATTCGCATATTTATGGAAAGATCTACACCAGGGTCAAATTTTTGGATTGTTAAGTCTGGTAAATGTCCGCATCTATACTGGGACTATCTCAGATTAAATGATTTCAGGGCGATTTGCAATCTAGCAATCAGTAAGTTACCAATACCAAAAAGGAAGACCTTCAATGCTGATTAAAATTAGCAAATAAGCAGATGAGCAGTCTCACAGTGATTGAAAAGTATCAAGAATGAATGGTTGATTAAATGTTTGGTTCCTAAAAGCAGGAGTTGCCATGGATGTGTGACAAATCAGAAAGCGAGTGAACATGCAGGAAAACGTAAACATGGTACGCAATGAAGAGAACTATCGACGAAACAAATGCAGAGATGAATTTAGAAATAACTGTATGGAGTTATAGAAAGGAAGGTGAGGAATGGGCAAGGAACTCACCATCACCAGTGCAAGGATTGCATTGGCTCACAGTGGCCCCAAATGCAGAGGGACAGTTTCACCAGCCAATTCTCCAACAGTTGACACATGGCCACAAGTATGAGGCAAGTAGTAGTCGTAGTCAGGCGATTGGTGTTGCCAACGGCAAGGACTTCAGCACTCATCGCATTCACCATCACCAGAGCAGACAGTTCTTCTCCAGCTAGGCAGGAGGAATAGTGCTACTGACAAGACAATTTGTGGAAGAACTGTTTTGTTGCAAGCATGCATTCCACTGTGAAGTGTGTCTGCACTACTTCATATTTTCTACCCTAAGGCATTTGCAGTTGAATGCGGTGATTGCTGAAGCATCAACTCCACGTGGTTGGCTCCGTTCAGCTGGTCAACACGCAACTCATTTGGCGCGCACCCCAGCACTGTTATGATGTCAACTGGCACAATGATTGTCTAACGGGTCAACTTGTGAATGATCGGCCTATTTCGTTTGTGCCCATTCTGACATTTTTGCAATAGGTTTGATTATTAATTCGCATACCACCTTATTTAACATTACAAACATAGCAATAGAGCGCATAGGTTGGTAGCCTCTCAATGGGTTGCGAAGTAATTGAGGTGCGTCCATCTGAACAATAAATACTTAAACCACCTTGGCGCCATCCACATGACTTGTTTTATAGACCGGATTGTATGAAACGAAGGAAGTAGTATTATGTTACAACGTGTCTCAAATCAAATCACAAATTCCGCACAGACATTGGAACTTAACGGCGTTTTGATTTCTTGCATTGATCACATCATCTGTGTCAGTTGCCGCACCATACTCCCCTCTTGCTCTACTTGCCGCAAAAATCTCGGTAAGGTACTATCCTCAGAAGAAATTCGTTTACAGAACCGTAAATAATTAGCTTTCACTTGATTTACTCTGCAAAATACCATTTCCATGCGGCAAGTTTTGGACAATCCTATCGTAAGATGGGTGGTGTTTATATTCCCTCTACTGGATCGGAAGGGTGGACTTTCACTGTTAAAGACCCGGCTCGATTTTTACTGACAAAGGCTTCTAAATTTTTAATGAGTCACGTATTTTCATGTAAAAGTGTGGCGAACATATGCTTTTGTGTTGCTACCAGATTACCGGTCTTCTCCCTAGGTGGGTTGCGTTATTCCAAGCGTGCGGAAAGCATCCTTGATCCCTCCAATGAAACATCTGCTGATTGCTCCCCATTTGTTCCACAGGAATTGGCACAACGACTGTGACGTTGCAGCATTATTAAGGACATCATATGGTTATTGTGTTCATCAACCAACATGTTTTGTAAAGTTGACTAAAGTTTTACAAGCTTCTACCTGCATACTCTCTGGTTTGTTCTACTTAGTGCTGTGATAAATTTACCTCCGTTCAAGCAGAGTCAGGCTCGTCAGCGAAGGAACTATGAGTGCACTAGGGTCACCATTCACAGAGATGTTAGGAACGAGAAGCAATTCCAGTCAAAATTCAGAATTGTATGAATGATGACTTGATATTGCTTACTAATATTCTGACTAAGATGGTCAAGAATTTAACACCACTCGAGAAGCTCACTTGTTTACACTTTTATTCCTAACACATTACTGCAATCAAAGCCAAGAACTTTGGATCCACCATGACGAGTTGAGTGCAGATTCGGAGCTGGTACGTCCTGACAGGTTAGCTTCAATTCCAAAACCCTGGAATGCTCTTACTGTACATTTATTAGGACACTTAATCACTCTTTTTGATTTTTGACGAGACACTTATTTACTGAAGACTTAGGACTTTGTACTGATGAACCATAGATGGAAGGAATAGGGATGAGTTGACCGATAAATTAATAATGGATAGTTATCAGCTAGGTTGTTCGTGATGATACTTGATGGGTTGCATGACAGACGGCTAGATAGATAGATCAAAGCAGTCGAACAAATCGAAGTGAGATGGCGAGCGAACGAAAGACAGCAGAGGGACACCCTGGCAGCAGAGAGTCATCGCAGTGGTGCTGGTACCGGTTGGAACAACTGTTCAAATTCATGGCGCAGCACAATAATATGACACTTCTTGTCAGCCTGCTGACTGTAGTCACGGCTGTGACTGCGTGTGAGTGTGAGTGTAGTCACTAGTAGTGTGATGTCAGTACTCCAGCATCCAGGCAGGTGAAGCAGGCATTTGTGATGGCCTGAAGTCCTTCCTCTTTTCGGGAGCCGATTCACCAGGCCAACTTTGCCTGTGTCGCTTAAATAGACACACCTGCGATAGTCGTTTCCGAACCCAATGATTCGAGACCGATGAGGCCAGCGCTGTCAAGAAAGTAAATGAGATGTGTCCAAAGGCAGAGTCAAATAATTTTTAAGTACTTGGCAGAAATAGCAGCAAGTGGTACCTCAATGACAGCTACAGTGGAGGCAGTTCCGGCAAAAGGTACCTCATTGCCTAGAAAGTGATGGATAATTTAAAGCAAAGTGCCATTTATTGGGCAAAGACAAATTATTGGACTGACAGGAGTTGCCTGAGCCCAACTTGTGGTGTGGCGACCATGGAGCGGTCGCCAGTAGGCACATCTTTGTGTGCGAATGCGATATCAGTCATTTCTTTGCAGGTTGTGTTTTAGTGTTTATGACACAATTGGAAGACGTGTCCAGTGAGCGCTCAGCTCCTCCGTACCTCAAAGAATCCGGCTATAAACTCTACAGGGACTCTACATATGGAAAGGGTGGAGGTCCAGCTGCTGTCTCTTCTCTGCATCTACACATCTTTGGTTAGCAAAATAAAGTTTGATTGAAATGTGTGTAACAGATTTTAAATGCATTTTCTGCGCATCCATGGGTAACTCAAGTGGAAGAGAGGGTGGTTAAATGTCCACGTGAGTGAGGTGACGTACGAGTCAGGGGTCATCATTGGGGTAAACTGATAGACTCCTAGCCTTAATGTAGAGGAGTCAGTCTACGCCCTACATTTCGTCCATATCCGTGGGACCTAAAGCACTTGGTAGTCGCACGAGGGCCACACTCAAAGTGAGGGAGATAAGACATCCCGAGCACGCCCTATAAATGCCACTGTCGCAGCCGACCTACCAACAGTGGATCAGTCTGCTGACCTAACAATTCCATTTGGACTCCACAGCGACGCAAGCCTGGATGCATTCATCAACTTGGTTTACCTTCCAGTCCCACACCTAGGCCAGTGCTGTCAAAGGGCCGAGCCGATAGAGGGGTGGTGGGTGGAGGAAGCAGACCATTCTATTGAGGCATGCCAGGCATCCAATGGCCCAGCATGATCCCAGAGAGTAGTGGTGGACTTCATGAAGAAGAAGACTGTATTTCGTACAATGAATGTAAAGTTTTTATTAATTTGCCCTAGCCAACATCATGTATTATGCTTCGAGTGTCCTACCCGAGTTTGCGTGTCACACATGTTTGACTTGTGAGAACTATCAACCGGTGATGTCTGGCAATGATGCTGCAATGGTATTGGCGTTTTACGAAGCTGTGCCCCATCTGCTTGCTACGCTGCGATCATTCGATGCAATCGCAACCCTCATTGCAGTCACTCTTCTCTCGGTGTGTGCTATGGATCTACCTGTTCTGCAATCAATGCTTCGAAGCACGCCGAGGCCAGATTTGATGGCAGTGATATTTGACCCATTGCTTCTTCTCCAGTCTGTCTCGTGAAGAGCATAGAGAATTTGTGGTTGTACTACCCCTATCTTCTCGAGGGGGGTGTGCGCTGACGTCAGTCCCTGTTATATTATAAATGACTGGCATGAAGGTCTCCTATAAAACATGTGGTGCGGGACAAATGTCGTTGTTTGAAACAAACTGGAAGTCGTGATGGGAATGGTTGCTCGCTTGTATTTAAGTTTATCCCTGTCACGCCGGGTGGAAAGTGATATGTGAAAACGACTTCTGCCTTTACTAGTATTTTAGCACATTTTGGCCTAACACCTCCAAACTCTGTTCTTCCATGCAGATTAACTGGCATCTAAAGTTATTTTGCACTTTACGCTTACGAGTGCAACTGCACACAAATTTGCGATTGGCACTATCCAACATCCCTCACTGTCATTGTTCTTTACTGACTGACTGATCAATAATTTCAATTTGATACAACAATGAAGCAGTCATTACTAGGCAGGCTGTAGCTTATTTGCAGTTTCGGAGATGTCGAACAGCTGTACAATTGTTCACAGATTCTCCACTTTCCCTTGCCCCTCCAACCGACAGCACTACTTCCGACAAGACGATTTTGCATGAGGCGACCCGATCTTGTGTGAGGGATTGCACACTGACTCACCTGCCTTATCACTTATATCAACAGCGGTCTTCAGCCTTTATTCAGCTTTGTCTGCTCACATCCCATCATTCGTATTTTGCCCTCACTTAGACCTCAACTGCGACAATGGAACGCAGGACAACCACAACGAGAAGCAACTGGGACGAGCGCATGACGATGACGACGAGGTTGAGCCGGCGGAGCATGATGACACAGAGTGCCACCTGTCCGACTATTTGACTATGACGAGTCAGTGGTAGGATGTGGAGGAGCAGGTGGAGTGGTGACTCTTGCCACCCTCCCAGATGGTATCCAACACTTCCGCATCATCGTCGCCCCCACAGTGACTCCGTTGCCGGCGAAACAACTGTCAAGCACGCGACAGACGGCAGGGGTAGAGACAGATGTGGAGTGGGAAATTTGGGTGTGATGAGCAGACTTCAGGAGGGAATATGCAAGACATCCTGGTGAGTGACTGTACTATTTGTGCCATTGCACGATAAACCAAGTTAGTTAGCCCACCACCCAGAGTATGGCTTAGTGATTCAATCGAGATCTTATCTGCTGTGCACGTTATTGCAGGGCTTCAAACTAGGACAATCTCTACAAGGAAAAAAGTGAGTAGGCAGTGAGAGAGGCAGGTGGTTGAGCAGCCAGCCTACAAATTACGATTTATGAAGTGCGAGCAACGCACTCGCCTTCGCTCTTGAGCGAGTAAGTGTAGAGGTAGAAGAAGGAACTAAGACGAGGTAGAGTAGGACGAACTAAAACGACAGTAAACAGATAGAGAGGGAAAGTGCTCGTTAATACAAGCTAAACTATACCAAAACAAGTGTTGATTTCAAGTGTAGTATTACTTGGCCACAGTCAGGCTAGTCTGTGCCACTCTGGTCTAGGTCATGAATCTTTGTATCATTTAATCATGTCATAATCGAAGATGAGCCCGGTAGGCAGATAAAGGGAACTTACCAAGAGAGTGCTGGCTGAGAATGAGATGGGAAGAGGAGGAGGCAGGAGCGACTTGATACTCGGTTCGGTGGAGATGAAGGAAAGTGAAGTGTGAGGGGGCCAGAGAAACAAGAGGTTCGCGTGGCACTAATGTGAAAAATAAAGGCAAGAAAATGATGTTTAGGCGACTACTCACTCCCCTTTATCAGGTGAGTCGAATGCATGAAACGCACACGGTGGGGCATAATGCAAGATGCAGTACCTAAGAGCATATCGAGCATAGTGTAAAACGAGGGAGACACTCACCAAGGACGCGTTGGGGCGGGGTGCGGAAAAGGAGGAATAGGCAAGTGGGCTCCCACCCCTTCATTTCGAGGACCCTATCGGACCTAGTTTCTACGTGCACATCATGATCCATAATGCCTGAGAGGAAGAAATTGAAGGCCTCTGTTAACATGGCGTGGAGTTGTTCCGGCTCGATTATGAGGACCAAATTTGAGTGTCGGGGTTGACTTTAATGGTAGCGTATGAAAGCGCCACTGAATGTGAGGCACGCACAATTGACTAGGTAGCCCTCTCAGTCCACATTCAACTTATTTGTCCAACCCTCTCAAAATCCAGCCTAGGTGGTCAATCTAGTCTGCGATATTCCAGTGCAATCTAGTCTAAGCTAGCTAGGCATATTCTCGAGTACCGTGCTGTGCTATCTGTATATCTGCTGCTGATGCTGCTGATGCTGCAGAAAACGGAAAGGCACGCAAAGATAAAGGAAATTCTGGGATTTATCTGTGTCTTTTAATTTTACATGTCACGCTTCCAAAACCACAAAGTACTATTTTGAAGGTTAAAGGCCAAGAGAATTGCAGCTGCCAATGTGTTTACATACCTTGAATTGATTAAACCAGAAAAAGCAGAACAACTCGCAATTCTTCACAAAGATAGCCCCCTCATTTTTGGAACATTTCATCACCACAAGATAACAGTGCCAGTAACAGAAGTTCCATGCAAACAGGGAGGGTGGAGGAGGACAGAGCCCACATCTGTGATATTGTGCAGCCACACTTATTATCGGGGAAGGGGAGGAGGGGCTAAAGAATGTTACTGTATGAATCGGATTAATCCCATCCCCTAGTGGCTAGGCGAGTCGCTTATTAAAAGACGCAATCAGTTTACTGATAATTAGCCAAACAACGGAACAAATCAGATCAAGTTAGAGAAGCAAGAGGGCGAACAAGTTATTCGAGCAATCAGTTTAACAAAAATCAGTATATCAATCGGACGGTCTAATAGCAAAATCGTTGCTCGGTAAATCGGTTTGAGAACCAAGAGATCGACCAGTGAGATTGGGATCTCGAACAGCGATGGCAGCAGTAGCACAAAGAAAATAACTAGCAAAGACACCTCCCCAGTTGTTTGCACCACTAGAATGGGGGATAGGAGGAGAAGGAGGAGGTATGTTACCTTGGGTGGAAAGTACGTTAGCATGGTAAACAAGAAAAAGGAATGAAGAGTGCAAACTTACTGAAAAGCGCAGGTGAGTCAGAGGGGTTGGTGATGGGCTAGGAGGAGAGAAGCGCAGCAAATGAGCTCTCGATTGAAGCATTAAGACAAACACTGGATGGCTGGCTAACTGACTTGGTTCCACGAGCAATGGCACAAATGGTAGTTGCTTACCAGAGCTTAAGTTGTAGATTGCCTGGCAGGTTCCCTCTTGCAATCCTCTCGCCACACCCGTGTCTTCCACTTCTTCTCCTTCTCCTTCGCTCTCCACATCCGGTTCAACCTCTGTCGCCTCCCGAGTGCTGGACATTTGGCTTGCTGGCAATGGGATCACAGTGGTAAGCGACAACGACACGAAAGAGTTGGACACCATTTGGGAGGGCGGCAGGTGCCACCACTCCGCCTGCTCATCCTCGAGCAATGGCACAAATGGTAGTTGCTTACCAGAGCTTAAGTTGTAGATTGCCTGGCAGGTTCCCTCTTGCAATCCTCTCGCCACACCCGTGTCTTCCACTTCTTCTCCTTCTCCTTCGCTCTCCACATCCGGTTCAACCTCTGTCGCCTCCCGAGTGCTGGACATTTGGCTTGCTGGCAATGGGATCACAGTGGTAAGCGACAACGACACGAAAGAGTTGGACACCATTTGGGAGGGCGGCAGGTGCCACCACTCCGCCTGCTCATCCATATCCGACCTCTGACTCGTCATAGTCGAATAGTCGGACAGGTCGCATTCTGATTTATCATTGGCCGTCAACTCAACCACGTCCCCGTTTCTCTCTGTTGGTAATGTACTACGTCTAATTGACCGGAGTGAGGCCTGAGTGACGGCAAAAATGTGGATTGGCTGAACGTGAGCAGAGGAAACTGAAAAAAACCTGAAAACCACCATTACTGCGAGCGGTAATGCAGTGTAGTCAGTGTGAAATTCACTTACGCACAAGCGAGTCGCCTTTACGACTAGTCATCATCCTGAGGGTAGAAGATTTTCTCGATAAAATTCACATTATAGCTGTACTTATCTACTACGAAAATGTCAAAATCAATTCTCACATTTGCCTTAACAGCCATCCCCTCGTGTTCGAATTTCGATAGCTGGCTAACAGGTTAGTAACAAAGTGAAAAGTGCTGCTTTTAGCACTCTCGCTCTGGATATCGGCTCTCACACCACCGTCAGTGGTTGCGCAAGCTACTTCAGGCGTCGTGTATTTGCTTAATACTTTAACAGACTCAAGTAATAGCTCAGCTAATGTCGCCTAAAATACACTCCTGCTAAAGTAGTTTTCCGATCATCAAAACACTTAATCGCGAATTCTTAAGAAGAACGTTAAACGTCAGAGAATGTGAGATTAGATGCATAATTTTAGACAAGTAGTGTAATACTTAAGCTCTATAAGTGCGCTTTGTAGGCGACAGGCTGGAGGACAATTTCAACTTGATCGTGACGCACGTGGTTCCTCTCCTGACTCAGAGGCCACTCCGTCACAATCACTCCTCTGTCATGCATTTTGCCTGCGTCCACAATACAGACGTCTGGGAAAATGCAGACTTCAAACAACAGGGGTGGAAGGAAAGGGGAAGGGGAAGGAGATTTGGGGCTTCTTTTTTAGAAATTCGAATCAGCCACGTCTATGAACAATGATAGTTTAGTCAGCATGACTTGACATATAAATTGGTTTCTTACATTAGTATGGCATTTTCCAAATGGTTTTGAGAGCATTGCGATATTTATGTACGATTGTAGTATTGTGCTTTGGAAAGTTCCGACCACTACATTGTTGATACAGAATTTTGGGGGCTGCGTTTGTAAAACATCTATAAGCAGTTCAGAGACTAATACTATGACCAGAATAACCGACCTATCAAGGACTTTTAGCCAATTTAATACGCAGACAAAATTAGGACCCCGTAGTTAGTCTTCCGAATCACATTACAAGGTGGGCGAAAAGTGCAATACAATGGTCAGGAAAGTATAACATTCATGGGATAGCTAAATATCGGAGGTAAAAAGGAACTAGAAACTAAGACTTTAGTCTCTGTGTAGGCAAATGGCGAGGTTAACTGCAATAGACGGGCGTATTCAATTTGAGTTTGGCTATCGTGGTAAGTAACAGGGACTAGCACAAATGGAGATAGGCACGAAGGATGCAAGGACGAGGAAAAAGAGTGGGTGATGTCACTACGCGAAGTAGGGGCAGGTAAGGGGATAGGGTTAAGATGGGTTGATGACTGTCGACTGAAATAGGAAGTGTGTAGGATGGGCACAACTACATGTGATTAGGCGAGAATACATTAAATTAGGTTAAATGAGAGGAAATAAGAAGTAAGGAAGCTTAACAGCCAGCGAAATGCGTAGAGAATGAGGCGAAGGACAGAGAAGCAGGGTGAAATGTGGGCTGCACTGCGGGCTGCCAGGTGGCGATCGTGTAGTGCGCGGGGAGCAAGCGAGAGCCACTCGTGGCCGTGGGTTGGGTTAGGGTTGCAGTTTTCTTATTCGTTAAATGCCACGAGTAGCTTAGGGTTGAATTCGACGACATTAGCCTCTACGCATTTGCAAAATAGTAATGCTTAACTTAAATTAATTTTACATTTTATTTTTTGTCCAAAATCTGAAGTAGAAATAGACAGTCAAATAAGAAGTAGACAGTCGCTCTGCATAAGAGCCGAGTTAAGCGATTCCTGGCAAACTGTGTCAGTGGCCACATTCGCCGTCCCAAATGATCGAATTTCATGGAAGTCTAGTCAGCCCGCATAATGCTTCATGACAAACCAGCGAATAGTGTTTCTAGCCATGCCATGCTTAATCGAAACCAAAACTAATCATTGCGCATCGGTTTGCAAATACTTATTTTAAATGCAATGGGGTCAATGCCCCTATTCCACCGTGCAGATGCACCAGTGATTTCACGTAATGACAATCAAAGCGCAAAATAATGGGTCGCGCATCAATTCTGCTAGCAATTATTGTCGATCTCTAGCCGTTGCCTGATGTATGAGGATTCACAGACTGCTCGTTTTTGTAAAACAACCCTTTCAGTTTGCTGAAAAAGGGTAATAGTGTTAGGTGACAAAATTGCTCCTGTCTTACTGAAGCATCTTCTAGCTAAACCCAGTGTTTGACGTTGTTGGTCCCGATCGAAATCCTCGTGAGGACTTGGCGGTAAGGCACTTTCATTGAGTTCGTTGCACACAACTCCACTTACGGAAGAGGTGCCAGCCATCCACCGAGACTGAAGTGCACGCAGAACATGCACGAGCCTGACCACCGCGCTCTTTACATAGGAAAGACAAGCAAACATTTTACACTATTAAAAGGCTCACTAAAGCTGCAGGAGGAGCAGTTGCATTTCTGCTACTAAATGTTGCCATTGCTAGACTACCACGCTCTAGTTAAGTGAAATGCACTTGAGTTGCTTACCTTTGTAAACATAACATGTTTGAAGTTGACATCGCGCAATTACACTTCTTTTAGAAAGAATTCATCCTAAATATTTCGGTGCCAAAGCAACACCGACTCCATAATCAATGGTTAGATTTTATGAGGATGTAAACAAACTGCATATTGTTAATTGTTTCTCAGACCTAGTCCATATTCCTGGCAAGTGATGGTCAGATTTGCTAAGGAGCTGATGCGATTTACTAATCATTGTGTTTTGGGGGCCTTCGAGGCAGAGGTGGAGGAGGTGGTAATTAAAATTCCTGTGATGTCGTGGCGGTGTTGCTATGAATGAGAGAGATTGGGAAAGAAAAGTCAAGGGTGTGAGTATAGGAGATAGAGATTGCGATGATGAGTAGAATCATAGTGTGGGCACCCTCTTCGATGGTGTGCCCGGTTTGCTAGGGAGCTTGTCTAGTTTTGAAACCGATAGCAGTGTCCTACGAGTGGATATTAAGCACAATGGGGACATCTTCCTTCACTTCACCTACTTCTCCCGTTTAAACTTGCAAGCGTACACGAAAGCGAGTAGCTGGCAAGGCATGTCAAGTGAGAGAGCAAGGAAGTGTGCAACCGCTCGCACATCATATTCCGCCGAGATTTGACCTCGAATTGCAGGACCGAGTCGCCAGCACTCACAACACAGCTGCCTTGGGGCATCATTAGAGATGACATTCGCACAAAATGGCTTGAGTAGAAATACTAAGCGCGGCTTCAGAGCGGCTCAGTGGTCTAAGGGTATGATTCGCGCTTTGGGTGCGCGAGGTCCCGGATTCAAATCTCGGCTGAGCCCGTGTGCTTTGTCCCTTTTCGGTTTCCCTCTTTACTCAGTGCACAATGGGCACGGCTTAGCATGACGTGTACCAGGTGATGGGAAGTGGTTTGCCGTGTATGCTCCGGTAGGGATGGGATGGGCACGACTCTGCTTCGCGTTAGGACGGGCTGGGCAGGGCCTGGTGCGGTGAAATGAGTAACTGCCGCGTAACTTGCTCTTCTGGGTTGTGTTAAAGCCTAGTTAGGAGGTAGCTGGAGAAAGGCGATTTTATTGGTTCTAGTTTGCAGTTTGCGATTAGAGAGTAAGCCTGTTAGGGCGGGCTCGAATGCCGCCGCTGCCATTCACTTCATTTCGACCACTCAATACCACACTTGACCTTCGCAAAAGCATTATCTCTGCGAGGCAGAGTGATAGAGTGATGAGGATTGTCAGATTGTAGAGGGTTACGACCGGAGCGTTTAAATGGATTTTAGAGTCCTTTACATCTGTTCAAGCACCTATTGCTTTAGAAGGGCTTTTGGAATGCCAAATTGGTGGTGTAGAACACGCCAGTGAAGTTGAACCTTGAATAGCAAACGAAAAGCTTGTATGGAACTCAATTATGCGCATGAAGTTTGGCGACCCTTTGTACTGGTGCACGACTGAATATGTTCCTACTGCTCTTCTAGGTGACGCGTTGAGAAAGTCGTCTTAAAGCTCATCTGTCACGGTGTAACAATTGTCAGCCGTCACCGAAGTGGAAGCGAAAGGAGGATGGACAAAAAGGTGGTGTATTTTTCTATTCCAAGTGGCATGGATGTGGTGATATTTATAAGCGGCTATAATTATGCCTTTTAGGGACTCTAAGGTGGCGAAACTGTTGCTAAGATTCCACGCAGTTGCTTAAAGGGAGGCTTAGTCGCTTTCTTCTTGAATGCGCAAATCGGTGGCAACATTAAAACGGCCAACAAAGTCGCCCGCTTTCCTTCTAGCCACACCACGCTTTCGCGAAGTACTAGCTACTTAATGCAATTGAGTGGTATGACTCCACAAACCGAGGTACTCAACGCGTTAGGGAGCGGTATTTCAACGTGGGTTGATAAAAGTCCGAATGGGCAACCAAATGCGGTATTTTTTTTAATTAAAATTGTGCCACTTTTTACGGATCCCCTAGTTAATTTAACGCTTGTTCTGTAGCATGCATTCTCGTTCCCATGCATGCCAGTAGCTTCACACGCATGTGCTGACGTTGAATTTTGCAACACATCTATCGTCTTTGCTAGAATGTGACGGTAATGGCGGTGGCCATTGGTGAGCAGATGGATGCATGAGAGGAGTGTTGAACTAGTGTGTGGCAATGGCAGATCCCAAGGCGAGCAAAGTAATGGAAAATCTGTGCAGCTTAAGCAAGTTACCATCCCCATGTGTAGGATGAACACAAATGCACGTCTGCTGGACTTAATCGGTTTAATGTGGTTGTGGATAGGATAGAGATAACTGGTTCTGCCACCCAGCATAAAGCTATGAAAGGTAGTGGAATTACATTAGAAATCGGTTGTTAAATGTAAACCGCTTATTCTACTTGACAGATGCTGGGGCGAACTGCAACTGAGGAACCTCAGAATGTGTGTCGAATCGGAGTGGAAGGCGAATGTCTATTTTTAACAATATATGCTTGGCGGAGTCGTGGATGGTATGTGCGTGGATGCAACCAGACTCTATCACAATCGCACTTTCATAAACGTTAAAAAACCCACATCCCTCTGTTTATTTTCACGACCTCAAGACGTATTTTAACATTTTTGAGTAAAGTGCAGTGCTATTTCCAACAAATTCTAAGAGTTGTTTCTTGCCACTTCAGAGAAAACCACCTCATTAATTTTGAGGAAAATTTAAGAAAGCTTGTAATGATTAGGTACCATGACTAAATGGTGGTGCAGCAATTCCCCAAATTCTAATGGTCTTAATCCAAGATGTACTATAAAGTGCATTCCGACAAGGCTTTCAGTTTGCTTCGAGTGGTTGGCACATCTAAGATTCCATATTCCTCAACATTAAATCTAACTACCCAGTTAGCACTTACTCGTTCGGTTCTTCATCTAATAAGAAAATTTTGAATGATGCGACAATCTCGAATGAGTTATTAGTCAAGATTTTACCAACAACTGGCATGTTCTATTCACCATTCAAAAGACGCGAGAAAATATGCAAAAGACCGAAATAAAAGTGTAGATGTAAATGTACAATTGGTTTATATAATGCAAAAAGAAAATTCTCGAGAAAACATATGAAAATATATACAAAAATAACGAATAAAATCCACAAACGACAAAAAAGTAGACGCCTACAAATCCTAAATTGAAACAATAATTGAAGTCTTTCCAAAGTGTGACATAAAAGGCAAGAAAAAAGTAACATTAAAAGACCAAAGAGAGTTGCGGTGAAAATCAAAAGATGTGACTAGGAGAGCCCCAATGAGGCAACAAAAATAAGGCGGAAAAAGCATGGCAAAATACTGCAGACTATACATTAAAAAAGGCAAAATAATAGGCAGATAGGCGGTGGTGGTGGTGGTGTGTGTGTGTGGTTTGGTTGGCCGTGGTAGTGGGAGGGTGGAGGAAGGTGGTGAGGGCCAACATCAGCCAGGGAGGGAGGCGTGGGAGAGTGGCGCTTGCGCGACCGCCCGCGCGGCAAGAGAGAGGAGGAGGGGCGGTGGTGGTGGAGAGTGGGCAAGGAGAGGAGAGGAGAGGGTGGGAGGCGTGAAGCGAAGCCGACTCCAGCGTCCTTACCACTTAGTTGACCGGTTTTCCTCTTCCCTCCCTTTTTCATCCACATGCCTTTTTTCCTGTCTACCCTCTGTTCATCTCTAATTGTCGCTTTGAATACAGGACGTTTTTACATGAAACCTTGCCCTTTCTTGCCGTTTCTGTTTTTCTCCTTTGCTGTGCGTAGTTTCCTCTTTGCTTTTGGCTTTGCTTAAATACATATCCATAGATTTTCAATCTTCTTTGCTGTTTCTCTATAGGTAAATCCTTGATGATATGCTGGTACTAAGATCCGTCTCGCTGAAGGCTCTGTCTGCAGTACCTGATCGTCTGTTTATATCGATGCTTTTAAGAATTTGCCGGGAAAATGAGCAGCAGCATTGTATATGTGCATCCAATGATAGTCAGAATAATCTATGGGGATGGAAACACCCTCAATTTTTCCATCAATCCTTTTACACCACAAAATTGCAGTGCACGGAACTATAACACCTTCCGAATTTAAATGTTATGCGGGTAACATAGTTGAACTTTCCGAATTTAAATGTTATGCGGGTAACATAGTTGAACTTGAGGGCAATTTGGTTGACAAATATGTAACATGGGAGTCATTGAGACGTGACTAAGCCAGTGATCTTGTGGTTTCAGTCAGCACTTGGAGGTCAATAAAGAAGCACACCAAGGCTGGTAAGCATCGCTTTACTCCAACAAACGTGTAAAATTTACAGTGTTCTAAAAAAGAAAATGGAGCCTCGTGAGAGATGGGTGGTCAGAATCTCCAAAGGCAGAGACGATTTCAGAGTCTGATCTCCAAATGTGCACCAATTCTCATTAACACTATTTGATTAATCAACCACAACAATTAGCTTGAGGGCATGGTGACTTAGAGTGCAGGAAAAGAACCCTGAAGAAAAGTGGTCTCTCAAATAACGTGAGTGCGTGAAAGCCATCTCCAGGTCATTGGGCTTCACACCTACCTCAGGTTGATCCATCGTCGCACGCGAAATTCAGCATCGTGGAAGAAGAAATTGGGATTTTTTCCCAAATCATAAATCCTTTATTCTGTCATGCCAAAAACCACTTGCTTTTGGTGTACATGACACACCATTTATCTAATCTTGCGATTCTGTTGCACTAAGCACTACACTGATTGAATGAAATTATCTATTTGAGTGGCAAGAACCTAAATGAAAATGGGCATACGTAGGAGAGGTGAAAAGTATCCTTTCCAAGGGATATAGTGAAAAAGGCTCTGCCATGCTCTAAGGAATGCATGAGCATCAAGAATTTCTCTTTTTCTTCGCCCTGACTGTTGCAGTCATCATTGCTGACAAGCCCTCTTCGAAACCACAACTATGAGCTGCGGCCTAGGTAGCGTGAGCCAGTTTGTTGCGTCTCATAGCCCGATCTGATAGTACCAATAATCCCTATGAGTTTACAACGAAGCCAAATAACTGAGGGACAGAATTATGGGCATTACTGATCTCTAAGTCTTTTCTCTTGAATTCTAGAGCATATAATTTCTTACTACAATGATGAATTGCCAAAAGATTGGTGCTGTTTGCATGCTAGGGTAGAGAGACGCGTCTAGTCATGCCTACTTCACCTGAGCCCACTTCAATGCGTCTTTAGTTGTTAAGCGACGGGAAGCTCACAGTTTTGATCCTATACGTCTGCTACCTATATCATAACTTCAACATGAATTATGAAGATGCATAAAGATGATCAAGGCATGGGTGTGGCAGGGGGATTAGCGACTCACCCCTCAATATGAGCGTGGAAGCTGCAAATGTAGGTTGCCGGTGGGTGTTTCTGATCCTGCGCCTTCGGAAATGCTTGCCTTTAGCTAGAGGGGAGAGTGGGGGTGGCTCGACCCCTCCAGGACTAGCGACGAAAAGTATTTGCCCTGCTACAAGTAATGAAGGAGTGGGGTAATGCAGCTGAAAAGGAGGGAACGGAAAGCGAAGCAATCAATAGGGAAGCGAATGCAAGTAAACAAATTCCCCCATTGAACCAGCAAATTCATATATTCGAGCATCTATCCGCGTCTGTTTAATGTAAATAATTAATAAGATAAAACTGCAACGCTTACTATTGCCACACAGACCTCTCTTAATGGACCCATTTATGAGTACTAACACCAGAATAAATACTTCGCTGACACGTAAAATGAACAAAGGGTTAAAAGTTAGATAATTTGACAAGTAAGGAGAGAGAGTAATGTCATGGCTAACCCTCAATTTCTACGTATTTCGCCTTTAACCTATGCATTGATCCACTGGCCTTCTTCGAACGGATAAAGGGGGAACGGTGAAGAAATAAAAGGGCACATAGTGGTAAATCGAAAAGTAGCGGAGGAGGGGCATATAGGATACCTGGGTTGTGGAAAGGATAATGGTCCAGAAAATCGCGATGAGCAGTAGGTCTAGCATTGATGTGATCAAATTCTTCCCCGTCGCACGCGTGGAATCGGTCGGCGATACGTGTTGCATGCAGCGTATCATGTGGTCTATTGTAGCTTCGTGCCTCTTAGCCCCGAGAATAATGATGCTATATTAATCTTAGTTTGGATGTGGCGCCATAGGTTATGTGCTTTTGCGCTCTTTCGTCCTGGCTAAACGCTCTCTACAGAAGAGATCAAGGGCAGCATGCTGTTCTCCGAATCCATCCAACTTCGCATAGCACGCGGTCACTGTACATCTTCCACTCCCAAACGAACACGCCTATGGAGGTGGCAAGTTGGTTCTTTAGCGAGTAAGCACTGCTGGACACGGCGCCGTTGTTGGTGAAATGAGTGCTTAGATAGTGAGGCGTGAACATATCAAGCAGCCAGTCCTGCTCACCATCATTCATACATTGCCATTTTAGAACAGAGCATATGCAGATGCAAAGGAATGACGATCTCGAGACAAAGGCTTTATCTACATACACCAATACTTATTTTCCTGTAGGCAATTTAGGCTTACTAAAATCGGATTTCAGTGGGCACACTTCGACCTCGTGACCCGAGACAACGCAGGTCTTGTCACCTTGTTACAAAACCACTTGACCACTGAAAGAGTGGGTAAGCAAATCAAAGTCATTGGCCCTGGTGATTTTTAGCAACTTTTCCTCCTTTTCGCTTCCGGATTAACGTAGGCTGGGATTTGTAAATACCCAGAAGGGCCTTCAAATTTTGACATGAAAGTGGTGCTCAGATCCAATCATGATTTTATTTCGTCGAAACGTGTACTACAATTGGTGCTAGTGGTGCTTAAGCTACCAACATTCCAGAAAATGTTCATTCTTGAGTTCTCAAATTTCCTATCCGCATGATTAACCGTTGAACACATTCTAGAGCAACACGCCGTTACTTACCTTAGCCTGATTGCCTATAATCATCCACAGTTATGCTTTAAATGCCCAAACGCTCATTGTGGAACCAAGTTTACTAGAGGCAGTGAATATGCGAGACCGTGTCCATCCAATGTTGGGCACTACTTGATGCAGAGCTACTCACCGCACGTGCCTGCACGCCTGCGTCGTACCGGCCATGGCAACCTACAAGTCGGTAAACAGTCGTCAACCATAAAAGCCGGTATATAAACAAGTCATGTGAATGGCGCAAAGGTGGTTCAAATCTCTGGTGCTCAAATGGACGCACCTCAGTCACTTTGCAACCCATTGAGAGGCAACCAACCTGCGCGCTTTATAGCTATATTCGTAATGTGCACGTTTTCATTGTTTGATAGGGTGGTAGGCGATTCAACATTCAACCCTACTGTAAAAAATTAAAATAGGCACAAACGAAGTATGCCGATCATTCACAAGTTGAATAGTTAAACAGCCCTTGTGCTAGATGTCATCATAACTGTGCTGGGGTGCCCACCAGACGAGTCGCGTGTCGACCCGTTGAACATGGCCAACCACGTGGAGTTGATGCGTCAGCAGTCACCACATTCAACTGCAAATGCCTTAGAGTAGAGCATATTAGTAGTGCAGACACAATTCGCAATGAAATGTAACATTGCAAATAAATCGTGCAATCACTAACAAACTGGTTGGTAGCACTGTTTCTCCTGCCTAGCTGGAGGAGAACTGGTTGATGTGGTGATTGTAAATGCGATGAGTGCTCAAGTTCTTGTCACCAACAACACCAATCGCTTGACCACGAATGCATGCCTCATGCTTGTGGCCATCGTACGATTGTTGGTTGGTGATTTAGGCTTCCTAGAAGGCATAATCCTAGTTCATCACTTCCTTGCGTCTGTTTGTCTCAACTTCGCTCCTCATCATAAAATTGCAATAGTAACCATTGGTTCACATTACTGCGGCTGCTTAGAACCAGTTTATTGGTGAGTGGCAGTGAGAGTAAATGCGCTGATACTTGGCAGACGAGGTTCTTCCGAAGAAGCAATTTAAACTTTACGTTTCACACGACTTAAAGTGTAATACATTGGTGAGTTAAGAGTGCTAACTACGCAGTCCTGACTCCCACCTAAAGTGGAGATGATACGTTTTACACATGCTAGGATTGTTACATTTCTTACTTACACTTAACCACCCACCCTTACGATTTACCGACTACGACAATATAGCCTCATTAACCAACAAATTGACCACATCACGTGTGATTGCTTTGTGTGTTGGTCACGGGCATCACAAGTCAGTAGTTTGCGAGGTCGGTTGCATTCATTTTAAGGCCACGATCTAATAGTATTGCCAGTGTGCATGTCGGCTGCTACTTATCTGTTCATCAACGAAATTTGTGGTACAACAATGGTAACTTCAATTCATCACGTCAGAAGTTGTTCCTGCAGAAAATGGCAAACTCTCCTGTCACATTAGCTGTGTCCTGCTGCATAGAGGAAACGTCCATCGCGACAATGGGTGCATTCGCAATGCCTTTATTTGCTTCCATCGCTGTACTCCGTTTGACAAATAAGTAATGTGAATCACGTCAGTCCTTACAAAGCCCTTTCAAGACCTCTATCTAGTTTGCACATTAGCAGCCGAGGATGCTGGATCACTTTTAAGTAACTGTTGGGTATTTTAAGAAAATCGAGGCACTCTAAACATCCAATATGCTAACATATTTGGCCTTTTTGTCAATGTTCTTTTCAGCTACCGTCGGTTACACAAATAGATACGGTCGCAGTGATGTGGGATGCTTGTAGGCGATGTTAGATCTCAAGATCAGGAAACCATTGTGACCGATTCGGGTGAATATTTAACCTCTCCGTCTTCGGTTTAACAAGTCTAAGTATGCATAGCCAGAGTGCTTCAGTGACGCGACAAAGTTGTAAAAGCCGCTACTGAATTGGTGAAGGGTTGAAGGTAGACGGGTGAAACTAGGCCGAAGGTAGCCATGTCTTCGGCTGTTAAAATGTGCCCATTTGCCACTACTGCGTATCCCAGCGCTTACATCAACGTTTGATAAATTTTTTGCGAGTGCACTTCAGCATTCCAAATTGACATTGACGGTGAAGAAACACTAGTTCCACTGCCATTGTAACAACTTTGGCTTTAACATGCTTAGAAGCATTGATTGCAGGACAAGCAAATTCATAGCGTGTATCGAAGAAGGCGGAGTTGACATGAGGCTTGTGGTTGTGCAGGATGCGTAAAGGGTAATAAACAATTCATCAGCATGTGGTCATTACCATCGCTACAATCCTTCTTAGCACACGCCAGCGGGTCAAAAGAAATACTATAGCTTTGTATATGGCTTATGAGCATTGTAGCAACATAGCTAGCCATCACAAAATGAAAAATCCCGCATGTCACACATGTGTGAAGTGCGAAGTCGGGTGAGACAATCAGGGCATGATATGCAAAGTTGGCAAAGTATACAAGTGAACTATATATTGCGTCTAAGGTTAATCAAGCAAAACTTGACAAAAGTAGTGAAAAATGCCGTTTCCTTCTCCACGAGGAAAAACAACACTCTGTGGAATCCTACTGGGCGCATAGATGCCCAGCATAACTCAACCCTTTTATTGTTTTGGCATTTATACCGTACTAAACTGTACCAGAGACCTAAAGGAAAGCTAACTTAGCAAATGCATCCTTGCTTGTGTCGAATGTGGAGACCGAATGGGATCGTTAGATGGGCGTATTGATGAAGAGTCGGAAGATCGGCTGTGATAGTGGAGTTTAGAGGACATGCTCGATATGTCTCGCACCTCTCACTTTGGCTAGGCCTTCGTGTGCCTACTGAGTGAAATAGGTCCCACGGATCTAAATAAAATATGGAGGGTTAACTGACGCCTTTGCCTAAAGTCTGAGAGCACATCAATTTGCCTTAATCGAAACTCGCGATTCGCATGCCACTCACTCCACCCACTTTTCTTGCTGCGGTTCTACTTCGCTTTCATTATCTTGGCTATACCGAGAAGAAGGGTTATCCAGTAATGAAGGTATGATGCCGCAGCTCGTTGTTCTTTTGGTGCGACTAGTTGGGGAAAAGAGAGAGAGAGGAGAACGAGGCATGCCATTTGATAGTTGTGCTTATTAGGACCTAGCGAGAGTCGTCAAGAACACAAACTGGGATTTAAACAGAGGACTAATTCGACCCATTGTGACCTGGTGCAGTGCTTTGTTAAATAGTCAGAAAGCGTCAGGCACAGTTCCTACCAGTACAGCTCACTTCTTGCACAGCTTAAACCTTTTTGGAATTAGTCTTCTGTCTGCCACTAAAAGACTTCAGCGCCTGCTTTCCCAACTACAAAACATGTAAGCCATTCAGTGTCCCGATCCTGTCAGATTCGAATAGTGTTTTGCGTCTGCAAACAAGCTCCTTCAAAGACGACTTGTCGCTGCTTCAACTTGTCGCTGCTTATCAGTGTCCTTCCTGAGCATAAAGTGCCTAACTGTAGTAGTTAAGTTGCGGGATAAATGCATGTTTAGGGCTATCGGCCGCCTAGAATGGGTGTATAAAAAGACAAGGAGAAAAATAAGTCCGGCAAAAATTGTTGTTTGAGATCAACGGTTTCGATGCTACTCTTGCATGAGTCCGGTGTGAGAAACCGTGCTCAGATCTCTCTCACAACACACTGTGTTCTTCCTAGGCAACTGCTTTGATGAGCATGAAGATAAGGTCCTGATTATCTTCGAGTTCATGTCCAACGGTACTCCATGAGACCACCTCAAGGCTGAGATGGCTGCCAAGTGATGAAGCCAACTCACCATCGATTAGGGTAAGCACTGACTAGTGTGCTTTACCGTTGTTTCCATAAGGCGAAACAGAAACTTGAATGATGTGTAATAGTGCTCTCTTTTCAAGCAAACCTACGATGTCAAGCATTTTGCTCACTCATTTTGTTTAGGAGACTGTGGGCTTTCTGGCATTAACTCACTAGGCGAGCTAATAATGTTCACAGCGGCCTTGCACTGCAAAACCGCAATAAGTGAATAAGCGATTCATCCTCATATTAAGATTATTTGCATAATGCCCACATCCAAGTGAGTTCCTTTTCTTGTCTACACTGCCTGCCTTTCGACAATTCTCTTTAATTCGTGTTAGAGCTAAAGGGTGTTTGCGCCATTTCCCCCAAAATTGGGTTAAATAGTAAGTCTGAAATTTTTCGACCCTTTATTACACGATTGGAACTGTGTCATTATCAAGCACACTGAATTCGTCGGAGACAGCCGTCAATAAAAGCGTTGTCATAGAACAGCATTGGCTAGGAAACCTAAATGGTGATGTTCTTGCACCCAAAAGTCATAGATCATGCATTTTGGGCTTCTAATGTGCTAAGATGACCCGCAAATGGCATACAGGATCTGCTAACTGCATTTTAAATCAAATCGGCATGACCTTGCCTTGCATAATCCTGGATTTCCCACGTTAACCATGCGAATTGCAGTTAATAAGCATACGTAGTAACCGAATAACTGAAGCAAAAGCGTGTGGTAGGGTTAGCCCCAATAAATACAGAATCTGTTTCTAAACATCTACCTTGCGTGTATGTCCTTAAATTTGGCAAATTGGACTAGAAGCTTGAGGTGCTGACTTGTCAAAAGAGCACTCTAACTGAACAAAGGGACGCGTGATAAGGAAGAAAGAACAAAGTGAAATCGTATGGTATGTAGAAAAGGCAAAGTGCCAGATGCTGAAAGCAAAATGAAGGCATGCAAACAAATCCGTGAAGAATTCAACAATGGTTGACACAAAATAGTGCGTTTTAATGCTTGTTCTGACAATTTTTATGGCAACAATGGCAACTTAATGGCACAGTGAATTTCCCAAAGGATTCGTGCACAAAATACCACAACATGACTTTGGAACAGCGCATGGCCATGCAGTGTTACACTTTTTAAGTCAACGTGCGACTTGTTACTCCATCTTGGGATATGTACTTTTGGTAACAGCTGGACTGTTACTGAGGTGGAGCATCCCCAAATCGTAGCGGAAGCATGTATTCCGTTACGAGATAAACATAGCCATAGGATAAACCTGACTTTAAATAAGAAGACAAAGACTCGCTTGGCCTCATTTTAGTACAAAAGTGAAATAAACCAGAATGTAGGCCACCTATCGGTCCATTGATGACAGCGCATTCTTTCGTTATGTTCACCAACTAAAAGGTGAACAATGCTGCTGACTAACAAGCTTTGTCAGGGCTTTGGTTCCATTTTATGCCTATTAAAATGACCGGAAATAAAATCGGGTGAATTGACGGCTACTAAAACTAATGCTGCTTAAGCATCTATACGCAGACACGCAAACGGTATTGAGTTTGGTGCGGCTCGCCCATTCATAGCACTTTGATTCTGCTCCTTCTTAGGCTCATTCGGCGTAGCAGCTGTGGATCAGGTGAATTGCACGGTGCAAGGATAGGTTTCTCGATCAGTGTAGATTTAAGAAGGTTCCGTTCGAAATGGAGGCAAGCGTTGGAGCAAGGTGATTACGATGTCATAAACAACATACAGGCTGTTGTGCGACCTTTCAAGAAGAATGCTGGCACTCAAATGCTGATTATGTGCCAAGTTTTACCCACGCATTTACTATTCCCCTGCGTTTATTGAAGCCTAGGGATGGAAGTCTGCTAAAACCGCGTATTAGCATGTTCTGACATTAATCTGACATATGGCCTGAATTTTACATAAACATGTTTCTTGCGCATATGTGTGTGCACGGAGGTATGCATTGCAATATTGAAAGTAGTCTGCTTTGCGATCGACGTTAAAAGCGTCTTTAGCGCTAGGTGGTGGTCCTGTACGGTTCAGGATGCATCGTGCATCCGCAAAAACCGATTTTATTGAAAAAGAGCAAACGAGCAATAGCCTGCAATGAAGCTTATAGGGCACTTAATGCGAAAGGTGGAGAACTGGTTGGACCTGTCTTCATACTTGCATGCCGACTAAGCGAGGAGAAGCAATAACTACATCCTTGAACTGAACTTAAATTGAAGCAACACCTAAACAAATCCAATAGAGTTGCGCCAGCTTCTTCGATTTGCCCTCCAATTTCTGAGTATTTCCCTCATTTTGCTTCTCCTTCTATAAGCTTGTAGTTTATCTGTTTAAAAGGGCATTCAAATGGACCTGCTGTTTCGGGACACTAACCTGATGTGCCAATACCGATATTCCAATTCTTAAATGGCTCTTATATGGGGCTACCTCCTATTTTTTTAAATGCGGCCATTAATAGAAATGTCTTATTAAATAAAGATTTGTAGGATGCCTCCCCAACATCTAAGTGCATGTCATCTTCCTCAAATGGAACGCAAACTTCGTATCCTGGAGTAGTCGTGTCTACCATCCATGACGCGGATTTAGCAAGCATAATAAGATGTAAGGTGTGATAACTGCTTGCAAAAGTCGCGGTCCGACTCGTTATACCTGGGATCAAGTGTTGTGGAATGGGAAATGATGGACAGACTTAGGCCATGCGGTAACTAATATGACTAGTGAGGAAAAACCAAACTCAATTATGGCTTTTGAAAGGCAACTCTTGAACAACGTGTGATTTTTACCTCGATTCTGACTAAAATAATGCAATGTCAACCCATTGCAAAACTCGGTGTTCGTGTGTCTGCGCACAATCTAGAACATATTCGCATGCGTATGATGACCTAACCAGTTAAAGAGCTGCAACTTTGCATTGCGCCAACTTTCATGGTGATGCCACTTCCTTTGTGCACAAATGGAGGCAGTGAGACCCCTCTCCCCTCCAGACTTACGTGCAATTAAAGATCTCAATCAGCTGCTGCTGTGCTATGATAGTGGAAGAAGATTTTAACTTAACCACTCTTAACAACCAGCAGTTGCAGCTATTTACGAATGCGTGACCACCGATTCCAACGGAAATGGTCGTGAAAAGAGAGGAAGGAATGACAACAGGGGTTTGCTTCCTTAAATGCGAAATGAAAGTGGTGTTTGAAATAGGTAAGTGATAACGGTAACTATCAATCATCTGGGGCCCAAATCGAGTTTGCGTTTACGACCTCACCTACGCGTAGCGAAAGTAAGCCCCCTTAAACACTAAGTCTGCGATTAACGTTAATGAGTCAGTAACTGAGATTTCGCAAATGCGTACTTCACCTTATTCTAGAGGATTGCGAGTTCCTGTGGCTTAATGGATCAAGCATCCGTTTCCGAATCCGAGAATTACGGCTTCGAGTCCGCTTTGGATAAATTGCTTTCAATACAGTCATCCAAGATGCTTTACAGGTCAGCAACTGGGTTAAATTTTGTTTTAAAGTCCATGAGAGATGGCGGCTTGTTTATGTTTTTGCTTATAAAATATTGCACACAGAGGACCATCTACTGCGCAGGTTCGCCAACAATCGACAGCATCGATGACTAAACTTAGATTGGCTACAAATGTAACGTCCACCTTGCGCCAGCTTCTTCGATTTGCCCTCCAATTTCTGAGTATTTCCCTCATTTTGCTTCTCCTTCTATAAGCTTGTAGTTTATCTGTTTAAAAGGGCATTCAAATGGACCTGCTGTTTCGGGACACTAACCTGATGTGCCAATACCGATATTCCAATTCTTAAATGGCTCTTATATGGGGCTACCTCCTATTTTTTTAAATGCGGCCATTAATAGAAATGTCTTATTAAATAAAGATTTGTAGGATGCCTCCCCAACATCTAAGTGCATGTCATCTTCCTCAAATGGAACGCAAACTTCGTATCCTGGAGTAGTCGTGTCTACCATCCATGACGCGGATTTAGCAAGCATAATAAGATGTAAGGTGTGATAACTGCTTGCAAAAGTCGCGGTCCGACTCGTTATACCTGGGATCAAGTGTTGTGGAATGGGAAATGATGGACAGACTTAGGCCATGCGGTAACTAATATGACTAGTGAGGAAAAACCAAACTCAATTATGGCTTTTGAAAGGCAACTCTTGAACAACGTGTGATTTTTACCTCGATTCTGACTAAAATAATGCAATGTCAACCCATTGCAAAACTCGGTGTTCGTGTTTCTGCGCACAATCTATAACTTATTCGCATGCTTATGATGACCTAACCAGTTATAGTGCTGCAACTTTGCATTGCGCCAACTTTCATGGTGATGCCACTTCCTTTGTGCACAAATGGAGGCAGTGAGACCCCTCTCCCCTCCAGACTTACGTGCAATTAAAGATCTCAATCAGCTGCTGCTGTGCTATGATAGTGGAAGAAGATTTTAACTTAACCACTCTTAACAACCAGCAGTTGCAGCTATTTACGAATGCGTGACCACCGATTCCAACGGAAATGGTCGTGAAAAGAGAGGAAGGAATGACAACAGGGGTTTGCTTCCTTAAATGCGAAATGAAAGTGGTGTTTGAAATAGGTAAGTGATAACGGTAACTATCAATCATCTGGGGCCCAAATCGAGTTTGCGTTTACGACCTCACCTACGCGTAGCGAAAGTAAGCCCCCTTAAACACTAAGTCTGCGATTAACGTTAATGAGTCAGTAACTGAGATTTCGCAAATGCGTACTTCACCTTATTCTAGAGGATTGCGAGTTCCTGTGGCTTAATGGATCAAGCATCCGTTTCCGAATCCGAGAATTACGGCTTCGAGTCCGCTTTGGATAAATTGCTTTCAATACAGTCATCCAAGATGCTTTACAGGTCAGCAACTGGGTTAAATTTTGTTTTAAAGTCCATGAGAGATGGCGGCTTGTTTATGTTTTTGCTTATAAAATATTGCACACAGAGGACCATCTACTGCGCAGGTTCGCCAACAATCGACAGCATCGATGACTAAACTTAGATTGGCTACAAATGTAACGTCCACCGCAATCACACGGAACACATTTCGAATTCACATATGCCACTGATTCGCATCCCGCATTTCGGCTAAGAGCCAAAAAGCTGTTGTGTCGGTAACTTTATCATTAGCTAAACTAAGCCATTTTCTAATAAGTTGAGGCTAGTCGGAAATCTATTGCCCTATGTGCATTTACTTTTGCATGCGGGTTATGTGACCTTGTAGTGCCGATCTCGGCGTTGAATGCAGTAACTCGCACAATGTAAGGAAGTTATTCTGGCACTTATGAGGCGGTCAAATGTGGTGTGTGTCAGCCCTTCTTCATCTATTAAAATTCAAATTAATTTCGAAAATGCGATGCACTTAATCTCAAATTATCTTGCAATTTTGAACAAAAGATGGCATTTTACATTTCTTATGTGAAATCACATTTTAGGGTTAGTGATGTGACACTGAAGGCAAAAGTGCACTTGAAGAAAAAATGCAATTTTAATTAGCGACTTCATTAATACGCAAAGAAGTGGCAATGCAAATTGACCTACATAGGGCAAAATAATACGATGAAGCAAACTTTTAAGGTAGGTGCAGGTATTCCTATCATTTAAGAGCAAAATAACTCCTGCAAATACAAGCCCAGGCAGATGCAGATTAAGTCTATCTTTGGGCTGCAAAATTATACTTTCTACTAAAATGCTACTTTGTTCGCGCTATTTTGCATGTTATACATTGGAGAGCGTTATCAAGTAGAGCACCATCAGGATAACGACAGTAAAATGCAATTGGCAACCAAATAGTAAAGAAGGCATATGCACATATGGAACCATTGGGAAAAAATGAAGAGCAAATACTGGATTTACCAATGACATAGCAATCGCCTTGCGAAAGGCATCGCAAAAATTTCATCCATCAAGACACGCAGTGAACTAATAAAGGTTTATGCATGTTTCTACCGCATGAAGTCCCATAAAATGCCTCAGAACTGAAAGAATCACTGCTGATTCCAGTTTGGTGATCACTTAATTATACACTGCTTAGGTATCCCACTGAAGAGTTGATTAAAAAATCATTGGCATATTCTACTAATTTGACTGCCTCGTACACATCTGTTGGTGGTTGCCGGAATGCACCACCTAAGCGAACTCAAAAATCCGCTGGCGAGAGTTCGTATCGCGCTGTTGTTTCGCTTACCAAAACACCTGCAGGTATATCGGAAGCAATTGCTACAAATATGGAGCATACTGCACCCAAGTCAAGCTCAAGTTCTCGGTGTGGTCTCCTCTGAGAATGTGGAAACTACGTTACACCACAAACGATGGGCTTTCACTGATTTCCTTCAAATCAAACCAAACGTTATTTGTCAAGGAAAGCCGACAGGCAAGTGCTCCTACTCAGGGACTCATGAAGTTTCAAGTAATTTTTCAAGAAGTGTCAATTCACACAGGCTGGTGCCGATTTCCTGGCACCCATTTATATGTTTTTCCGCTTATGGTCCACTTCTCTGTCCCTTGCTTAAAGCGTCAAATTAAAAATTTATCGTCATCTACCTCCTAGTTTAGTATTCCTACTAAAGTCCATTTCTTTGTGTTTGTAGTTATCACAAAGGTATCTGAAAATAGTGAAGAGGTTGCACATGTTGCATAGTATGGCAAGCTAAATACGTAATTAACGCTTCACGCTGTAACTACTACCGGCCTTGACCCTTATCCGCAATTGCAAGAAGCACCAGATATTGGCGTTTCATAAGGTGAAGGGGACTCTGGTACGCATAAGGAGCCAAAGACATGCCCTGCAAGTAAACGATAGATGTTTTCAAGACGACCGCTCATCATCTTGCTCCAACTAATGACACCAAGTACTAGCATTAAATGGGCACATTTGATCGTGCATTAGCTTTAACAAACCATCGCCCGGATATTTGAAAGCTGACGTTATAGTTTGCATCAAGTGTACTGCGAATCCCCACATCCGTCCGGAAGGTAAGGGATCGTTACACCGCCCTTACGTAGGGAATGGAATGGATCCAACTGAAGTCAGCGATTCAAAAATTGTCTTACCAATGCATTAATGCTAGGAAATCATCTTGTCGTTCGCCATTTGCCTCTTCATCATTGCCCTCACATTTCGTCACAGAACCACATCAACTGGCACCTATCCTCCACTGCTGCAGCCTAGCTGACGATTTGGGTCCATCGTCTTACACTGCTGACAGCTACTGGTGGAACGTGTGCAGAACCGGTGGCAGCAGCTTTACATTCCCTACTTGTTTTCGTAGAGTCACATAGTGCTGCGGTGATCGACAAAAGTTGTTTTACTGAATACCTGAAGGAACGTGACATTTAAAGCCTCGGCCACCTGCTACTCCACACTTAGCAATGGTTCCTTCCGGTAAAGTCTTTATTAGAGAGATCTAACTGTTCTCTCCCCGTCCATGGGCCTTTGTATGCATTCACTCTCGAAGCACATCCTCTCTCACTCCTTTTTGCCACACGTTGTCATAATTAATGACATACAGTCCGGCCACTAGTATCAATAGGAACACGTGAACTCGCACTTTACAAAGTGCCATAACGACTCACATCAGAAACCGTATGCATTATCGAGCACCCTGCAACTTGGTATCAGCAAAATTACAAATGATAAACAAAGAAATATTTTAACCCTACAACTTCAGCTTATTACGGGCATTTAAAGACGACAAAGGGTAGTTTGCATGATGTAGGCGAACTTCTAGTAGCAGATTGTATCACAAACGTGGCTCAAAATGAGGAAGACTGCAACACAAAGTGTTTAATCAAGAATTGCGAGGTCCAGTCAATCTAAGTTACCCTATCGGGTTACCTAAACACGAGTTTGGTGAACAATGCAGCCACCCATATTCGACACCCAAACATCAGCCACGATTTACAATCTTAGCGAATAAGGCCCACTAATTCTGTGAAAGGACAACTTACGCGGGGCGTGGATCTTCACATGCCGCACAGCCACTACGACACAGCATTAGTAAAGCGAAATCTGAAGCTACGTCGATGCAGAGTCAGTTAGTAGTAATTATTTTTTTTAACTTCCGGCTAAGTAAATGAAATTAGAAAACTGTAGATTCAAGATTAAACCTAAGATGACTGCCGATCAGCCTAAAAGATTAAATTCGATTCGATCAATGCGTGTTATAGGAAAGAGGAACTTGCATTTTGGAAAAGCAAGAGCTCTGAACTCTCTTTCTTGCCTTCCTGTAAGGCACCAACAAAGGGTGCGAAACACGTGGGCAGGCTCCGCCACCTCCAGAGCCTGCGCGACCAAGCCTACAACCTCACTAACAGACGACGGGAAAGCAGTAAATGTAACAGAGCTATCAGCTGTAGTTTTCCATTTTTCAGGTGCAGCAAGGCCATCACAAGTTCGGTGGCAGCATTCGTCTATCACTCATTCATGGTGTAATAGATCTGCGCCGTTTAAAACAAAGTACACAGGGGTAGTGTCATCACTGCAGCGGGAGAGACGACGTCAAAGGCGAACAAATTTAAATCTTTATACCTTGCCCGCGTGAACGCTGGGTGCGACCCAGTGGCAGGAGGAGGAGACTGAGCTCTTGAGGGGACCATTGGGTTGGTGGTGGCAAAGTTAGTTCTGCAGCAAGAGGCCGCAGGTGGTAGGTTCAGCAATGAGGTGCCTATCACTGCCTTTGTCACATAGCACTCCTGGTCTGTAAGGAAAGTGGGATTCTAGTAAAGTGGAAATTAATGGTTAGCGGAGCATGGAGGCGTTGTGTAAAGAAAGGAATTAAGTGGATGATAGTATTCCGCAACGAGGTACTGAAGGGTAAATACAAAATTCGAACCAAGGATAGCAACCGTAAGCCAGCCAAAAATTGTCACTTGAAAGTTAGGCATTATTGAATGACCCACATCTGCATCGAAATCACATCACGCAGACACCCTACCGAACTTAGGGCATAGGTTGGCTCAACATTCGCAACTAACCTCCTCATTGCGTGTTGGGTGGATGCAGCGCCTTTCGATTCAGTCTTAATAATAGAGGGCGTCACCAAACAGACGTCAAGAGCACTCCGGACCGTCCATACCAAACCATTTATCACCACTTTATCTGCAAACTCACGGGGCCAAAACCAGCCCCATAGTGAGGATTTATGACGACTAAGAGAAACTGCACTTTTAGCACACACCAATACGGTTTTTATCAGCGTGCAACTGACAAATCACGTAGCCATCCTCACCTGAGATTAAAAACCCAGGTAGAAACGCACGATAGTCGGAATTCAAAGAGAAGCATCAATTATTATCAACATGATGTTGATAACAATTAATGTCTTTTTTCACTAACCAGCCTTCTGGCCTCATTACTCTTCAAGAGTGCGAGGTTATAAGAGGCTAGGATAAAAACCAAGGGCAAATTTACACTGTGGTAAAATCCAGTGGTGGAATTGTGACGCAAAAATGAGTTATCAAGGTTTTGAAAAAGAGAAGACATTGCTCACCTTTGTTCGACTCAAGAAATTCTCACTAAGGAAAACGAGTCTAAATAAGCTAAACATATGGCATGCTACAGAAAAGAGATAACTAGTTCGCGCAAAATGACTTTGTCCACCCCAGTTTCAACACTGTAGGAGGAAGATACAGAGCCATGGAAGAAAATACTGATTTAGTCGATTATGTAGTAATCATTGCCAACAAATTCGTCACCCACAGTTAAGGCAGAAATACGCGTTTAGGTTTCTGTTGTATGCGATTCCATGGATCACTGGCCATTAGGTCAAAATTAGTGGACACTTGGTTATTCATGTTATTCGAGCTGTGCTGTAGGAAGTTTGAGGCAAAAAGAATAATAAAACTTGCTTTCAGAATGAGAAGCATTTAATGCCTGTCGATCTTCTTGATACTTGCCTCGCTTTCCTCCTCCACTCTCCAAATGCAGCCCCATTGAGTAGATACAATGTATCCCGTCACCATCGTTGCTAAGGTAGCATGAGTGACCGAGCATTTTAATTTGGCTCATTCGAAAATGCTAACCTGAGGCTATAGCCCACATTGGTAGTCTATGTAATCTTTCAAGTGTCGTCTTACGTCTCCTTGTCATAATTACCTATTTAAAAGTTGGAACTGCTTGCAACAGTCGTGTTAGGGAGCTTTCTACTTACCCTCCCGATCCAGCATAGGTTCTTTCATTAACGAATAATGCTAACCTGAGGCTATAGCCCACATTGGTAGTCTATGTAATCTTACAAGGGACGACTTACGTCTCCTTGTCATAATTACCTATTAAAAAGATGGAACTGCTTGCAACAGTCGTGTTAGGGAGCTTTCTACTTACCCTCCCGATCCAGCATAGGTTCTTTCATTAACGAATCCAGCTGTTCGTTTTGGTACGAATTCATCCACCTAACACAGTCAACTTCCACGGCAACCAACAAGCCGTCACACAACCTTAATTGCAGAGCTGATGGAAGTCCACCCCTTCTTATCTGCGTCTCGTGCTCCGTCAAAAGCTGAAGTCAATCCGCCTCACACGTATTCACAGGTTATTTAAACGACAACGATAGCGAGCATTGCAGCAAAAGCTGGTGAACGGCGTTAAGCGATTGACCCATTGTCTGGCAGTATTCGCCTCAACAGTTCGATCTTTGTGGCCCAATTGCGAATAGATTTGGTGACTAAGGGACAAATCTGACAGTCCCTTTGTAAATCTTTCTGCAGTGGCCACCGCGAGGAAAAGTTTAAGAACCTTGCTAACTGTTGAAATAACGGTGCCTGCATTTTTTGCCGAAGCATTGTATTAGGGCATTTAAGTAGTCAGAATTAAGACAACACTGTCTGCTTTATTCCCTCTTCAGTAGTAATGATCGGATTGTAAACATTTATGATGACCGCAGACGATGAAGAAATGCGATTTTTTAAACCGCTGCAACCTAGTGGCATGACTTCATGTTTTATCTGATCTGCGTTCTATCTAGTCAAGTTGGGTTAATTGGCGCTACTCGATGCAGCAGAAGATAAAGTTGCAAGTGTCGATTGGAAGTTCGGCAAAGTAACATTCAGTTAATTGTGTTATGTGCATATAAAAATTAAGGCATTTCTCTTTTCTTCCGTAAAAGCAAAATCAGTGCCAAAATATTGATAGCTGTGAGTGCAGTTTCTGTTATCGGATTGGTAGTTGGCCATTCAATAATTATGGCTGTGACAGTGCCCTCGCTGGCATTCACTTCTGCCCTTACAAGGCCGGTAAACGAAACTCATGTTATTATGCCATTACAACGCATGGTTACAATAGAGAAGATAAAGTGGTTGGGAAATGGCGCAGAAGGAAAACAAATCACCTAACAACATAATTTTTACATGTTACTAGTAAAATAGTCGATTCAAGTTAAAGGTTAGTTACGTTATCTCATTTCTTTGGCAAGGAGAGGACCCAGAAATGAGCAGAGGAAGAATAATGCTAAATGCACTCAAGCTGGAGTTAAATTTAGGCGTAGACAGAACTCTGGCGTACACACCGACAAAATAGGCGAAAACGTACTTTAGTTATTCTTCGGCTTTCCTGAGAGGCACTTGTGTAGGAGGAAGAATTAAATTTTCAAGAACTTCTTAAAGTGACAATTTACCCGACAATTCGGCAATTAATAATCAAGGTAAACTAAATGGCTTCTTGCACAATTCGCAGCACTTCCGTAAGCTCAGATTTCACAGTACATGCGACCGCTTAACAGTCCTCCATACGAAGGCCCTTTATTTTGGCTGCAAATTAAGTCAAAGAAACTGCAGCATTTACTGCACTGCTATCTTTAACTAGCATAAAAAGAGGAACCTTCAAGTGAACTGTGCCATAGTTAGGCCAGTCAGCGCGTCAGTCGACTTGGTGCATGCCATCATGAGTGGCGTGTTAAAAAGTACCCATTCGATGCGAGTGTGATTCCTAACTGGTTTTTAAACTTTTATTCACTGTATAATGTGCACACGGGACAAAGTCCCTCAAGTTATATCCACGCCAGTGGGCGGTGGATCTGCTGCTGTTGATCTTAGCATGATCAGCTTTTGCGCTCACCACAATCTTTCTCAATAGACCAACTGACTTACTACATTGACGTGGCATCTCAGTAATGGAGACTTATCTACTTTCCCGCTGAACACCTAGAATAAGAGACGACGGAAATGTTTGACAGCTCATAGACTGTCTGAAAGGAGGACGTCCGTAGCTCGATCAGATCATCAGACAATTAGATAATTAAAAACAATAAGTATTGGCCGTATACGCACACACTAAATTAAAGGGCTGCAGCATTGTGATTATTTAAATTTATAGAGACAAGGGCGTACGTGCAGTGATGTAGAGTCGTTGCGCTACAGAACATCTCTAGCGGAGATGGCAATGCTGCGGCGCGTATGGTGCTTCCGGCTGAAGTCAATAAAAATACTCAATAAATGCACGAATTTTTATGAATGTGGGTCATGAGTATTGCTTAGGCCTTGCAACGCATTTTGTACTAACTAGGTTAAATATCTCTGTTTGTCAGTTACTTAAACTTAGTTGTACAGAAGTACTTGTGGTTTAGATGTTGCCATGACTTGTAAATACCCCGTGATGATTTCAGTTGACCCGATTTATTCGTCAGTATTATAGGAACACATGACTTACTGAAATTGGTATTATGGGAGCCCCTATCTTATTGATGAAATCATTGCTGCTCATGTCTATAACTTTGGGTTCGCTATAAACCATGTATATAAATTAATGTTGCACCCATTTGCAACCTCTGTCCCATGGTGGATAGCTTTCACATCGCAGCTTATTGTAATAAGCTGGAGCGACGAACAGATTGCCTCAAGTCTACATTTCGCAAAGGCCAAACCTACCCATTTAGTGTAGTAATTGGGGCTAGCTATAAGTTGCCCACCTCTGTAACAGAAATATTGTCCTCTTGGCAAGTTGAAAACCAGTGTCCTCCTCCAGTCACACCCTGGAATGTCGAAATGCTTTCGCCTTACATATTTTTCATGCTTTAACCACTGAAAACAACAAAATGCAGCATCTCGACTACTTCGTTAAGGGAGCACTTTAGTGGGTGGATTTATGTGGCAGGATTTGTAAGAGCGGTCTGAACGTCCCAAGTTTAACGGCAGCTAATCACCACCTCAGTGCGAAATCTCACCCGAAATATCCAACACCTTTGACAAGCTGTCTCATAACACTGTTTGAATCAGACATGTATACCTGTCTGATTGGAAGATCTGTGATCTAATATCCCCAAATTGAAAGCGTCACCAATCAAATAGTGATAATTGTTTTGTAAAATGAATTAATTACTTGAAAATAGCAAATTGTGTTCTGCATCAACACATTTGAGTGCTACTGCGGTTAGCTCCTATCGGACGCAAAGATCATGCATTAATGTGCAATATGTTCCTTCCAAGGCGATTTTGTCTCCGTCTGTTCGGACTTATATTCGCAAGCTAGTATTTACACAATGATGATGCGACGAATGTGTTGGTGATAGCTTCCATTCAAGTTCCATTTTGGAAGGTCCAAACAAATTAACAGGGAGTCGTTGTTAATCTTACACTCCTTAGTCAGACTTCACAGCGAATATGCATTGCGCATTGTCATCTATTATCCCGTGATTCTACTGGCCTCCCTACTTGTCTCTATGCGGTGAACCAAGCACGTGCAAAAAATCAATTTTGTGATCACGCACGATCTATGCCTCTTCTCCCGTCACAAAAATTTGAGTTGCGCCTTTTCAGAGGGGGAAAACTTTAGTAAACACAAGGTTGCATGGTTAAAGGGTCGCCATTAATCGCTGAGACAGCCAAGCGTTCTGAAAACACGTACTCCTGACACTCTTGCCTGCTCTTAATACTGCCAACAAAAGAATTTCACGTTATTGATCTACTTGTTCTAGGGTTATGAGGATGAGAAAAGTTTAGCGCTAAGTGCTTATGAATCAGGGAACTGGCTGTGATTCTCGCGACCTGGAGAAAAACAATTTACCAATGGAATGCTACGTCAGCATCTGCCCTCTCTGCTTTTAAATTAGTAGATGCTGAGGTCCACCTTATCCCCATGACCAAGCAAACATGGCTATGCGAATCAATGACAATGCGTTTATTCAAACCGATGGCACAAGGCATCACTAGGCAGTTCAAGATGACGCATCACTTACGTTGGACATATCAGACGTTCAGTCAAGTAAATTGCTTCTTGGTTAGTATGGAACTACTGTTGCAACCACCCTCAATCCTTTTAGAGATCACATTGAATAAGCCCCAATTCATCAGATCTGGCCAGTTGATAAAGTTTTCCTCATAGTACTTGATGCACCATATTCGCCATTGTATTGGCGCAGCAGCCAGTGGAGAGCTGCTGAAGTCACCGAGGCTCTGGAGGAACTTTACTATGCACCCCATCTCGCTTGACCTGTCCGTCGTCCCATTGATGAGGATTGCAATGATCAGCGGTTAATGGGGTGCAAGCAATTCCAAAGCGAGTGTTAGGTCACTCTTGATGAACTGCGCAGGTATCACCAGGTAGATCAAGCAGTCGCACCGATGAAATCCTCCTTGGTTCTTTATAAATGCACTCACTTGGTTAATGTAACCCAAGCCTCTTTTGGTGCAGTCAATAGTGCGTAGATATTGTCGCATAAAATATGCATGCATGCATGCTGCTTTTATCCGCAACATAAGTTCTTCATCTGCCATCACTGTATTGGCCCGGCTAGGAAAAAAGAAAAATGCACTGTCTTGCGGGCATTGACTTTCAAAGGCGACGATGAAACTAGTCGAAAAGTGTCAGTTTGATTTTTCTGATAACAAATGGCTTCCAGAGCATTCTTAAAAGAAGAAGGAGATGGTTGTGGAAGCAGCATTTCGCACAGGCTCCTGTCTAGCCACGTCCATTGGTTAACATACTGAGACTGGGTGGTGGCGAAAACGGGTCTTGAGGAGACCCATTTCCAACATGGAGCACCTAAACCAAGACTTGCTAAATCCGGAGCGTTAAGATATTTGCAAATTCTCAGCATTAATTCGGCTGGCAAATCAGTGATTTTGCATTTCGTGCCACTTTGTGCCTAAAATGTTTAAAAAGCGAGCCACTATTGATAATATGGAAGTTGGATAAATGAAATATGGTGATAAATAATGATCGAGTGGGTAGTTAGGGAGAAACAAAGAACGGGCTGCTGTAACGTACCATCAGTGGGACGTGTTAACATGGATTGAGTGGCAGAGATGGCGAAGCCTAAATAGCGCTCATAAGAGGGAGGATAGGAATGACCTCACCTTGACGCAAACATATTGGCTCTTTGCATATCGTCCAATTTGCATGCTGAGCATGCTGTTTATTTGTCCTTGGTTTTGTCACATGGCGAGTGAGATCATAAAGAGTGTACGGCTCAGAATGGCGGAAGTGGCTTGATCGAGACAGCTGCGAAACGGATGCGCTTTCATTTTGATTGTGTCCTCACTAACGATTACTGCTCATTGCACTTTAGGTTATTAACTAAAGAGATAAGGCTGGTTGATAGAGTGCTCATGAAGTAGTATGATGTAGATAGGTCCCAGTAACCTCCAGATCGATCCTAACGGGTCTGACCCAGGCACGGCTGATCTCATAGAGGCACGTCCTTATTCGCATATAACAAAGGTTCATCAAGAACTTGCTTTTAATTTGATGGTGGTGTGATGCAGTTGACAATGCTCTGAGTCTATTATTCCTTGCGTTAACTTTGGCTTAAAATCAACGCAGCGATCAGAACGTTTAATTCCTCGTGCTGCAAATCTTTGCTCTTTAGAATGATTCACGAGGACTTCTTCCTCCCTTCCGATTTCTCTGTTCTGCTTCCTACTTGACTTCACGCGCTCTCAAGGTTGAACTAATTCTATGCAAGGAACATCTCAGTTTATGGCGGTGATGGGATTTACCACGTCTTCCTACGTTAGTTACACTTGCTCGACTTGATTCTTTAAACTATTTGCTACTACTTACGGACTCCAACTGCCAGACTCTTATACGTATGATGATTCTTTTGACAATTCGCCATAGTTTTGCTGGTTTTACGACACTGTACCTGAAGGGTGAGGCTACCTATTGAACTAACATGTTTTGTTAAAAATATGAGCAACTGAATCAAGGCTAGTCCGCTCCATTCCAAATAGTTCTCACAACTCAAGAAATCGCGGTTCCGATGGCGATTTTGCTTATTGAAGTCGTGAAGTGCTGGTGGTGAACGTCTTTTAAAATCAACATTAAAGGCAATATTTTGTATTACGGGATGTTAGTTGTAGTCAGGTCAAGGCTACCCAGGTAATAGCATTTCTTGACCAACTAAGTAAGCAACGTTACCAATGTTAGCGTTGCTACAAGTTGTTACAGAGCGCAAGGTGGACTGCACCACGCATTGCTGAAAGAAGAATCAAGTAGACATCGTGGTTGCGTGAACATAGGACAAGACGATATAAAGGGAACCCATGCGCTGACACCACAGTTCTGTAAACAAAAATCTTTGTCAAACAAAGGATACACCTAAAGCCTGGCAAATTCGTTCTGTTATCAGTCTGCGCTAGCAAAGATGCGATTAACAAAAATGTCTGGATTAATGCTTGACGCCACTAAACAACGCCTCTTCGAATGCGTTTGATAAGAATAGGCAACTGTAAGCAGTAAAAGCTTTACAATTCACCGCTTTTGATGCAAAACACCCAAGATTAAATAAAGTGCTTTCAAAGACACACCTCTCCGCCATCGCTGCATTGCGGCTATGTGCCCATATATGCAGCTCTCCATGGAGGTCTGCGCCTCAACATCTCAAAAGGAAAACTGGACCAAGAAGGCATGCCTTAAAGTTTCTTTAACTCCTCTAATCAGCTACTCAAAGTATGCGCTAAACATCCTTATTATGACTGCTCTTACTCCAAAGGGACATTACATGGGTTCGATAATTGCGTGACAATATATTAATCTTCCTGTGCGTTGGCTTTCCAATGGCGGGGATATCAGTGACAATTGGAAACTAAAATGTAGAATGCTATTGAAATAAACCGAATCCTTTCAATGTACTTCGTCTTGCGTCCCTTCTATGGTTCCACCATTGGTTTAAATGCGCCAAATCTGATTTTGAATCCAAAGGTAATGGCAATTGATTTAAACTCATCAACATACCATGGCGATAGCTGTAAGCCCTTGGCAAGAGACTTACCTCGATGCTCCACGACAAACAACTGGTATTAATATTGGTTTGTTGGTCAAAGAGCGTTGTGTTAATCTAACAAGGTGGCATTACATCACCTTATGTGACAATAGTGGCTGTGGTGGTTGCCAAGGCTGTGTCGTTCTGAGGTCAGGGGGAAGTAGGGCTGAGTCAGCGCAGCGAATTTCGTGATTGCGCCTCATAGCATGAACATCTGCGTACGATCATGCGGTGTCAGTTTTAATAAATCTTGGAACCAGCCGCCATCCATGTATTTGTTTAAGAACAGTTCATTGGGCGATTGGTGGGCTGTCACTCATGCAAATGGAATATTTCAAAGAAAAATGCCGTCTGTTTTGCGGTTTGAATAAATGTATGGAGCGCGTTCATCTGCAATTAGGGAATCAAGTCAAAGAAGCTGATAAGAGTGCAAAAGACAAGTACGAAAAGGAATAGTTTAACATTCACTTGGGTAGCAATTCGATCAGCAAGTATTCACTTGGGTAGCAATTCGATCAGCAAGGTAATATCGCCGATGTAATTGTGGGGATAAAATGTAATAACTCTTCAAGCAGAATAAATCATTATCACTGAACATCATGACACCCATAGCTGGCTAAGTCCAAATTGCAAACTGCTGGAAACCAAGAGTCACATGGCCAGGCGACCTGCAATTGTAGATATTACACGGTAGTCACAAGTTGGATCTCGATAAAGCGAAACATTGCTCTCTAAAACTTGCTTAGCCCTGACTTATATTGGATGTCTCTCTCTTCTATGGGAGGTGCGCAACGCTGTTTCATATGCAAAACTCTGAATTGTTAGGATGGCATAACTTCCATTTGACGAACATAGAAGCTACTCTCAGTAAATGTTACGGTATTGTTATGCACGAGTCTTTGTTAGTTTTCCTAAAATTTGATGTCGAATAAGGATGCATTTATGACATTCAGAAAATAAGCAATGAAATAATGATGTTAAACAAATGTTTTAATGAGATGGTTCAAAAATTCATCCGTTGCTTGATTGTTATTCTTCCGTATATTTATGTAAAGTCTACATTTAAAAGCTCGCAGAGGACATCTAATTTGCTTATGCACCCTATGTACCCAATAAGAAGAAAGTTAAAAAGTAAAATTAGTCATGACATTTAGTGTTTACAAAGGCATAGCTGGATAAGCAAGAATGAGTGGCTTGTTAAAAGCATGGAGGAGTAAGAAATATTTCAAAGTTGTTGTCTACCAAGGAGCAGCAACTACAAAAAACAGGATTTTATTACCTTCAGCGTTTGTCCAATTGGTCAGCTAGCCACACACTAGCATTCATTCACTGAAGAAATGACCTTCCTACTGACCTCCATTTTCATTTTACTGATATCACGTTCAATGGGCATGATTTTACAAAGATAAATACGCCAAAGTTCTTGTTCCTAAGCAAGGCATCTTAAATAATGTTTCTTAACTTCTACCATAGCCGATATCAAAAAGAGGTCCCAGAAACCCTTTAAGATGGCATGCGATGTGAACAAAGCAAAGTATTACTGATTTTTATTGTTACAAGTGGTGCGGCGCTTTATCATGAATGCGCGTCTGTTGACGATGGATGGAAATTAGAAGGGGTATATTTTAGCCTCTCACACCTAACTAAAGTGCCTTAGTTTTCTCACGTGCTCAACAAAGTCACGTTAATTTTGACTGAAGAATTAAGAAATTTGCAACGTGGCGTCTGTTATTTACTGACAATGCACTAATAATTTGTGGGTAGGCATCAGTGCTCGTTGCTGCCAGTGAACTTGAAATTTGAAGTGTGCTAAGGGCTGCTAAAAAGCTACGTGTCAAGACCTTTAGCATTGTCGTAGGACCAATTCTTAAGCGGATAATATTATTGCTGCAAAAGTATGATGAGAAGGTCGCCAAGCAAGTTATGAAGTTAGTGATTTAAGATACTTGCTAATAAAAAATGGAACGAACTCAAAACACCAACTATGCACATTGATGGGCTGGGTGACCATTTTCTCGACAGAAATCTTGGATGATCTGCTCAGGTAGTCATAATGAGACTGGATGATGGTGGTTTAAGGCTCCTTCTAAGCTGGTTATGAACGAAGACCACCACAGCTTAGGAGGTGGCATGTAAAGGATTTAGGCCAAAAGGAACAAAGTGCTACCTTTACACCCACAATGTGCTTATTCTATTGAGGTGTTTAAACTAACGTTGGATAAAATTTATGCATGGGCGTAAGTCGTGGGAGGAAATGCAGATCATGAAATCGGCGCATATGCCATTAGGCCACAGTTCTGCCAACTGAAGAAAATATTAGGCTTATTCAACTATCTTTTTCTTGAGTTCATACTATGCAATTCAAAGTAGGTCGCAGAGAAACAAACAAAATCATCGAATTAAACGCATGCAACGATTAACGCCTCAGGTCATGTCACACTGCTTGAAACTGCACATTACCAGCTACATTGCAACTTTCATGCAGCGAATTGCAGAAGTATGACCAAGGGCCACTGGAAATTGGTGACACGAAAATGTTCAAATGCGTTTTGCGATGCAGGCTAGTGGTCAAGTCGCTATCAACAATGACTAAGACGTGGCGATCAATGTTCTCAAGGAGACTTGGCACAGAGTTAGCAGAATCTCAAAGCGCAGTACCCTTTGGTGACTCTTGCAAAGGAAGGGTTTCTGATGTTCATGGTAGGTTTAAACCGGTCAGACATTTAAAATGAAAAATGTCATTTCCTATGCAAACAATGTGACGAATTTTGCATCCAATCTGAGCTGTTTATTCTACGCTGTGTTGGGTGGACCAACAAGGTTAATTGCGGTGGCAACAAGACAAGGTCAGTTGTTTGGTACTCCCAACCAAAGTTTTGTCGCACCGATCAATGTCCTAAACTAAATGTACAGATAATATCTTGTTTACACATAGCGCTTGTAGCTCGAAATCGACATGATGTCCAAGAACGCCTCCAGCCGCATCACGTCCGGCCGCTCAGCTGAACCATGACACTTAAATTTGGTTTTTGCATGACATCAGGTGCTCTGTTGCGTTTGGTAACACGCCACTACCTCAGTTGCTAAATGCTAAGTTGACCCATTTGTTTGACTAGCACCATACCATCGGGATCCCTTTGCGATTCACGCCGGTTTTGGCTAGAATGAGAATTAGAGTTCAGAAGACGTAGCGCCTATTTTGCATTTTGGGAGAATTTTTGATTGCCGTTCAGTCCAGCAGATATAGCTACATGTGTTCACCAAACTTTCTCCAGCCCTTACTGCTCAGGTAGCTAAGCTGCACACAAGTTAATGGAAAGTTTTTAAAGAGCAAACGGGACGCGTGTTGCTTTACTTTCAGCTACACAAGAGCTGAGCAATGAATGCATACATATTAAAGATGACCCAAAACACTTTCAGCGCGTGTCTGATAGTTGCAGTCCATGCGGAATGAGAATGCATCGCTCAATGCTGCTAAGAAGGCACATTCTATGGCACAATTAGCGCCACGAATTTGAACTGAGAACTCATCTTTTTTCTAAACGAAATCCTATTGGTCATCGTCAAGACCAGCGCCACTACGCCCTTTAGGTGCATGCAATGTCTTAAAAAATTTGAATTAATTTTGGGAAATGATGAGTTTTTTTGAATTGAATGTCAAATTTGGTTTTCTCGTCGATCTGCGTGAATTTTCTTCCTATTCTCTAATAACACCACGGTCGGTTATATAAATTCCAGGGGTATTTTTCTAGTTTTGACTTAGGCAATCGTTGCAACTTCGCTGGGGACTTGGTGCACTGGGCCGTACTGCTCTAAATCTCGTCATTTTCTGCGTAAGCGAAGGGCATAACTTCAGTAAAGAAGGTAAAGTTGGGTATAGCTAAATCATATTTAGCATGATTCTAGGGCAAACCTTGCATTGCTTGAAGTCATCGATGATGTCGTGAGTCGCGACTTTAGAGTAAAATGCCTAGGACGCCATAAGATTGGCTAGGTCGTCGTGTAGCCCAAAAGGAAATCAAAACTGCCGCATCTCATGGCAGTGATTTCCACGAGGACCAAGCTCAATACAATGGGTAATTTCTCCAACGTGATTCAGCTGACAGTGCGCAAGTTTTTCTCTACTTTCTCCTTGCTTTGAACTATTAAGGAATGCGACTATCCGTGATTATCGTCTGTAACAGCTTTTGAATGATTAGAATCAGTACTTCATAATCATTGTGTCCCTCATCATGGCTTGTGGATTTCTTTTCAGAATGCTCTTTCCCAACCAGGTCAACGGTCTCAATAGAAAGGTTATGGAGTTCGCATAGAACTCTAGAATTAGGGTAGAAGTGCCAGCGTTCAATGGGCATTTACTCACGCAATCCATGCCACATGTCCACCAAGTTTAAGATTAGGCTGAGACGAGAAAGAGACCCAGTGAGATGCGCTCGATGGACAAAATAATACCTATAGAGGTGATTTGAATACATGTGATCTCGTGATGCGGTAAACTTCGGCTAATCTGCAAAACATTCTGTGCAGTAAAGGTGTGCTTCCGATCCCCTCCCATAATTCAAACTGATGCGTGGCCCAAAAAATCGAAATTTTGTGGGAAGCCAAAGCGTTGACGGAGAGGCAGAGCAAATTAAATTCAATAGGAATTAGACAGGTGTCAATTTGAAAATTGTTCTTTCATTGAAGCAATCGAGAAATGAAATAAAGGGTTGATTTGACCCAAGGCCATGTTTAAGGTTTAAAAGAAAACGCCTGTGTTAAGTTTTTTAAACATGAGTGTATAAGACAAGGCTGATGCGGGAGTTTTGCAACTGTACTATCTATTTTGACGCATTGACGCGATCCCGCTAGTGTGCTGACGTGTTGAAAATAAGTGAAACTACACAGTGGCTGAAAATGGCAAGTACTCTCCTAATTTGACCACTAATTGAGCGAGCCATTGGTATTCAGGTTGAGTTAAGAGCTTGTCAATTTGGCGCACCTTAAACATTAGTAGGCTTGCCAAAAGGCCTATGCATAGACATGCAGATTAGCAAATACAAACATCTACTATGCTGTCAAGACGAAGCGAAACATGCAAAATGCGGATTATAGGTTTTTGGATAGTAGCGACTACCCATTTGTGATGTCAGTTGGATGAATGTGATGTGATGTTAAGGCGGCTATTGAGCCTAATCATGGAAACGTTGATCTTTAATAACTACATTGTCACAGTTTGGTTGATAACAGATGGGATGCGGCTGGCAAGTCTATCCGGCCAGTCGTCGAAAGGGGGTTCAAACATGAGGTATACTGCACTAAAACTGCATCAGTTACATGCATTAAATACCCTTCTTACAGCAGCGCCTTGCTGCTTGTGATGTGCTTCAGTTCAGCGGATCGTTTCTAAGAAATTGGAGCTCTCTTTGTAAACAGACCCTATTCTCGGGGAAATTAATTATTTATCATGGCTTCAATCGACTCTTAGCCCGCCAAAATGATCAGTCAGTCCATAGAGGCCTAAATTATTTGTCCTAATCCACCTTGCATTGTAGTGCATTAAAAGAACACCTGCTCTAGTGATTTCTTCCACAGTCTCTGTCATCACAGGGGACATCTTCTTTAATGCGAAATATTTTCTCTGTCAGCGGCGGAGCATTAGTAGGAGGATGGTCCAAACAAAGCCACGCTTAGTTTGCGCTGAAAAGTGAGACCAGATTTTTGCCTCTAGAGTAACAAGAAGCTCCGAATATGCTGACTAACCTGACTTAAGACCTTCAAATTTCGCTTGTCGAAGCCGTTAGTATGAGAAATTACCTTGCTCATTTCTCTTGAATGAAATATCAATTTGTCATCACAGGGGACATCTTCTTTAATGCGAAATATTTTCTCTGTCAGCGGCGGAGCATTAGTAGGAGGATGGTCCAAACAAAGCCACGCTTAGTTTGCGCTGAAAAGTGAGACCAGATTTTTGCCTCTAGAGTAACAAGAAGCTCCGAATATGCTGACTAACCTGACTTAAGACCTTCAAATTTTGCTTGTCGAAGCTGTTAGTATGATAAATTACCTTGCTCATTTCTCTTGAATGAAATATCAATAAGGCATCAAATGACTTTGTTTGCGCCATCCACGTTTTAACCTAATTAAATGCTTGCAAGGACGTCAAAATTGGCCTTAGAGTGCCGTTTTTAGGGTTTTAACACTGGTTGAGGTGAGCAAAATTATCCGGTATGGTTTTCAGTGCACCGGCTGTTGAAGTTTGGACTCTATTTAGCTGAATTAGGCCGATGTGCTAGCCGACACGTTGGCCTCACTCCTAACTTCCCTTCTGGAAGGAAGTGATATGGCGTTTAAAGTGCCCGAAATTGACAATTTTATGCATCCGGATGTTAATTGTGCATATTGCCAGCCATATGCCTGCAGAATCACTATTGAGATGCATCAAAATCAAGATCACCTGTTTGAGGGAGTCGACTTAAACAACACTTAATTGCGCGTTTTATACAGTCTGCTCAATCAGAAATGAATGGGGTCGATACATGACCTTTATAAGTAATTCTTAAACAGCTCTCGATTATTTTCTTCGTTTAGACTAAGCGATGCCATGTGACGTTGCGTAGAATTTTGTGCTGTCAAGTCCGCGCAGAAATTGAAATGAGTTTGGATAAAAAAGGCCATCCGCTTGACCAGAACCACCATCGCCTCGCCTTAAGCACAAGAAGGTGGCTTTCATCAATGTCGCTCTTGAATATCTCTTGAATGACGTGTCGGGATTAATAGGAGAAGCATTTGAAGCCATAACCACCAAAAGTTGAAAAGCCGTCATGAGCTCCATGCATGGAGATGATAAAGCACACGTTGTATCAGTAGTGGTTCTATTGCGGCACGCTAACTCTCAAGAAGGCCTCAGTCTGTGGTTTGGAAGCTGACATGGGCCTGAAATGATTCTTAAGATTTACATCTTCCTTGAGTGTACACCCTTATAAAATAACGTAGCTACATTATGAAAACGTCATCTTCGTTATTCCCATTCTAATTATTGTTTCCCTTTTGCCAAGGTTGACCTCCTTTCGCGTCAGTTCTTCCCTAAGATAACAAGATAAAGGAAGGTTGATTTCAATTGCAATTCTTTCATGGCGGGAACTTCGCTATACTTGCTTAGTTGGCTGTTTCAAAAACTACCTTCAACACAAATGGCGTTCCAATTTAAGAACTTGGCGATTTGCATTGGATTTGTTTTTGCGTTATTTGGTACCCAACATTTCAATGAATCGCTTTACCATTACGATTATTGGGTGGCATTGCTGCTCTATGGCCCATAGAAACATTGCATTTATGCGAATCTGTGGAGAGTTAAGTATAATTTTGACCCAAGTAAGCTCACTAAGTAGAGTTTGAGGCCATCTGGCTGCATAGAGACAAAAAGAGCACTATTAACCACGGTGTTGATCATTATTGAAATGACTTACAAATGCACTGACCCAGCAATTTTTGCAGAATTCATGCCAGTCCTGCCTTTCTAACTCACAATTTTGTCGATGGAATCACTCTATCTTCATTTACCTCCTGCAAATCGAGTGGTTACATTGTTCATTGCGAGGGGTTGCTAAGGGAATGTTCCTCGATTTGCGACACCATAAGTATTGGCTATTAGGATTACTCACTTACATGAGTGCAACTGCAATCCTGAGCTTTAGGGGCGACTGCATCTAATTTTGAGATATGTTCAGCGACTTTATTGCTCCTCACGCCTTCTAAACTGCGTGCTAAAAGGCAGGGTGAAATAGGACCTTGTTGTGCCCTGCTTTAAAGGTTTTGTCAATTAAATAGGTGGTTTGAGCTATTCTTAGCATCTTAGGACAAACTTGGCCTCTGCGAGAACAAGCCATCAGGAAGCAGAACATGTCAGTCAGGTGTGGGTTCAAAAATGGGCGATCGCAATCAGTCCAGGATTCGAATTTTGCGTACAGCACCTCACATTCATTCTTGACACTGCGCAATACCGAGCAGAGGCAACGAGTGCAGAGTAAAGAGTGAAATCAAAAGCATCTGCAACACACAACTTTGTTTGATCCTAGCGCCTTGCTGATTAGTAAAGCACCTGGTTTCCATTTGGCGTCAAAAGTGATGGGTCACTGCTTCACAAATATCAGATGTGCTTAGTTTTTTCATGCAAAACGAATTCTTATCCGCTACAGGATAAACTAAATCTATAGATTAGAACATTATTTGGGAAACATAATGAGAATTCAATCACTTCTAGTGCAATGATTTTTAAACGCATGCATACATAGTCCCAAGTGTTAATCAAATACGCAACCACTGCACTTCCGCGCTTTTACCACGTGTAAGGCTGAGGACAAATCTATGAGTTGATCTTGCTCATTCATTGGAATCACAGTAAGCCCTGTCTCAGGATCTCGCGCAGCTCGCCTTCCTCTTAGCCAAAGTGTATATCCACCGGTGTAGGTTTTGCTTGATGCCTTTCGATAGCGTCACCTTGTGCTTCGCTCACTTGGATCGTGCGCATCATGGTAAGTAGATTTCAATTTCAGGATGCCCTCATTCGACACATATATTACTGAGCACTTGAATGTGTATACAGGTATTATTGTGTCTTCGTGCAGCGATATTCATCCTAATTCATAGGGATTCAGAGTCAAGTAACAAATGGTTGAATGGTGTTGGGCGAAATAAGGGTAAAGGCTTGCGCAGAATGTGGTCAAATTAGGTGGATTGCAACATCTTTGCAACATCTCATTTTGCACATGTTTAATATGTTTCAGCCACCATGACCCTCGATTGCCCCATTTGTCCAAGGTTCTACGAAACCCTCGGGTTTCTCTTACGGCATCAAAAAGGTGAGCGACGTTACTACTCTCATTATTGTGCTTCTCTTTTGTTCGCATCTATGCCAAAAGTAATACAAGAGCGCTCTTTCAAAATTCAAAAATAGGCTGGAATCACAATGTGTGCTGTGTGTGCCTTATGTCATTCGAAGACTTTGATGCGCACCTCCATCATTTCGTCGAAGTGCATATTAGTGGGTTTACGTCCATTAGCACTCCACTGAAACAAATAGTGAGCTCTGCTGCTTAGCCAGAGCTTTAGCGCCTTGGGCAAAGTCCTCTTACACTTATGCTTTGTCGTACCATGCCACAGTCGTAAAAATAGGCAATTCAGAAATGCGTCTTCGCTGCACAGAATGCTATGAAGAATGTGCGACGCTGGAGGCCTTGCGAGAATACATGCATTCGCATCATTTCTGTACGTATTGGCTTAACCGTTGAGCATATTCTGCAGTAATGGTTCATTATTGCGCCTTTATTTCTTCTACTTTGCAGATATTTGGCTCGCATTATTTGCGTAGAACGCATTTGAATACTGTGATGGCTGCAAATTAGTAGGTTTTGCTGATCTACGTTATACTTTATTTGTTTTTTTTAATTAGGAATGCCGGCTTAGTAAGGCAGAGTCTTTTACTGCATAGGGATTGTTAGCGTAATGCTGAACGAAACATGCGTTGGACCTAATTTTAGGCTAACTGACTACGTTAAATCTAGCTAAATGTTGGTCGGTTATTTTGAGAGGGTGCGCATTGCGTCGCACTGCATTTCATTAGCTCGCGTCGGCACTTTCAATGGTTATAGACAACAAAATCCACAAAAAAATGGTTTTTGTATGTCATGTTTATTCAAGTGTACTAGTGAATGCTTACCCATTTGTCTGTGCTTTAGCGCAATCAAGCAGGTTGGCGTAACTTATCCCCGACTAATGTATACACAACCATGAGCATCGCCTATGGACATCCGCCCAACATAAAGCGATAACTTTGCATTTAATGCTGCTTTTTCACATTAGTCAGTATAAATCATGAAGTTGGGTTCCTGCTAGAACATTGAGAAGTCAAGCCAAAAATCGAAGATTTATAATGCATTCAATTGACCGTTATGTGAGAAATGATGCCTGATTTTGTAAACTAATGTACGTTCTTGACTAATGCTGCAAATGCGAGGCCTTGTCATGCTTGGGGTTTTATTGAGGCTGCACAAGCAAGTCACTACTGTTAACAGAACTTGACATGGAAATTTATAGGATTTTCACGAAATATCAACACAGCTTTGGTTTAGTGTTCATATTTGATCTGCATCTGACAGCAATTGTGTAGGAGCTTGGTCATGAGCATACAACTCAACCACTTACTCCTCCTTAAGGTGTTTGCTACACCGCTGCGCTCTCTCGGTCAACCAAAATAAGATGGAGAAGTAAGATGTATAAGCGGTGCTGGAGAGGACCACTTAACATGAATTTAATCTGCGAAAAAGCGGGTTTCAATAAGAAGTAGGTATGAAGGAGTGTTTTAGTCGAAAAAAATGGACAAATGGAAAAATTTGAGAATGAATTGCCCATGATGATAAAATGCAAGGTGCTGCAAAATGGGGATGTCAAACTTTGCAGCTTCAAGATTTGTGCACTTGACCAAACAATATTTATCGCGAAATTTTGTTACCGTCATCCTCGTGACTAACTGCCTGGGGGGATTCTGGTTTGCCGGCTTTAAAATCAAGAAGTTACAGCTTCTACAATGATTGCAAGCTAAAATTTTCTGAAGACGTATGTTTCATTCTAGGCAAATCAATGCATTGGCACTTGAAGCCAATCCACCTTTTCTTACCCTTTTTGTCATAGTTAGCGCTTATATTAGTAATCGTGTCAATAGCTGCACCAAAATGAAGCAGTGACGAATGAAAGTGAAGGTGAACTATGAGCAATTGCATCCTCCGTGTTCTCAAGGTGGTTGAAGTGGTCTTGCGGGTAGGCGTTAGAGGCAGGAGTGTATTTGAGATTTGAAAAGGATTACGATTTTACAGTGAAAACAATTCGTTGATTTCACATAGGTGGACATGAGATGCTCAATAACCGGAAGTTGAAGGCGGTAGAACTACTCGCAAGGTTGCTTGAAAGTGGAGAAGTGCAACACATGGCTTATAGAGAATAGCGATAGATTATATTTAATTCCCTGCCAAGCATGTTAGTGTCATTTGGGTCGGAGCATATGCTGGCATAACTAATGTGGCCTCTTACTCAATCGCTGGACTTAATCTTCATAAATGCGCGCAAGTAATAATGCATTTACACTGTTACTCATTTTATTGAGACAGATGAGTGTGTGCATCTTGAATTTAAGGGCGCCTAAGTTGATGTTCGGGAAACATGCGCGTTCTGTTTAGGGCAGTTCTTCTGAGTAGTGCAGATCAAGCCATACTCCCGTAGACATCTTTATTGATGGGGACGAAAGCAAGATGCATGATTATGTGTAACTGAGTCTACAGTACGCTTATTGCGAGGCAGAGAAGCGCAAGCTGCATGAGTAATTCTTACCGAAATCTAATAGCGTTTTCGTTGCAGCCCTTGATGGTTGCGACTTCCTTTCAACTAATTCTCTTATCGAAACAATAAAATCTGACAAAGCGAATTTTTCAATGTGCTCATTGCTTCAACAGATTTGCTTCAATCCGCTTGTCAACTATGGAGAACAAGGGAGCCATGATTTGTCTGCTTGGGCCACTTAAGGTCTGTGCTTGAGTGAAGACGTCTGTGCCTATTGCTGATTATTTTATTTGATGTTTTCGCTCAAGGCCTTGCCTGCGGGGGTCAGTCTACTTGCAAAATGCAGAACACGGCTTCTCTGCTGTTCGCAGGTGCACATCTTGCAGGCGACTACTAAAATAAAGTGACTGGTTGCGCTTACTCCAAAAGTGCTTGATTTTAGTTAAACCTGGTTAAGTGTAGCATTTTAAAAGACCTCACCTCACATCTCTCCCACTGTTACAATCTATGCTCACAGGATATTCGGGTCAAAGAACAAGTATTGATATCATGGATCATGTGCCACTTATCTGGTGCGAGAACTGGTGCACGTTAGGTAGCTAACATTAAAAGATGCATGCACAATACTTGTACACGGCCACCTTAGTTGCATTTATGCGTTTCATTCGTCAGTATGGGCACCGCAAAGTGTGCACACCGACCGAGATTCTAATTTTGAAGGTCGGTCATTTCACTGAACTATGAAGGACCTTCCCGATCTCAGGGGCAGGTAAGACACCTTAGCATCCGCAAGGCAATGAACACACATTTAAGGAAATTTCAAATTCTGGTAAGATCATTGAAGGCTTCAGAAATTTCGCGCAGCGTATATGTCTGAAGTCAATGCAGTGAAGTGTAGCTCTATCAATTCGGAGGCAGCTGTCAACAACGTTCCAAGCACCTCATTTGATTGAAGGTGTACGAATAACTTTGATCTTGCACTTAGACACCTACGACCAATACAAATCAAACAAAAATATCACATGGCAAGAAGCCAGACCACCTCCTTTTGAGAAAGGCTAATCGAGCAAATGTGGAAGCCAATATTGCTACCAGGAATGCGCCACAAACGCTGGACAAGGAATTTGAAAAAGCCTTTTCGGCTCCTTAAACGTGTTGGAAGTTGATTAGGTCAACTGCCATTCCTTTGGATTCCAACTGCTTTCAATGCTTTGCCCTTTTGAGGACCTCTATACGGAGCTGGGAGGGGCAACGAAGAATAAAAAGGATACAAGCTAGTACGTAGAAACGTAGTCGTGAAAAGGCGTTGGACATGGGTAAGAGCGCAGATTTTCGTCGCAAACAGCATGTGCACCATCGTTGTGACAGCACTTATCCACTTGGACAATTTAAAAATCGACCAGTGACACGTGATTTGTGCGGTGTACATCATGGTCCATTGTATTTTCTTGTTTTATGGCCTGCAAAGCAGCATTCTCTTTTGTGAAGCCATTTGCTTCTGTGTCCCTACACACTAGCCTAATACTCTCTCCAGCAGAAGTCTGGAGGTAGTAAGCCCTTTTCCAAATCCTTCCGTTCATGCGTGCTACACGACACCAGAATTCAGCTTATGGTCAAAGCAACATGCGATTTCAATCTTTGGGTGATTTCAGGAGAATTGCATTGGAATGAAGTAAATATAGATGGCCTTCGTTGCCGAACCCAGACAAAATTTTAAGGCCCACTACCACCATGGAAGAAGCAGATTATTATGCGGGTTATTACTGGATGGCTGAATTAAGCGAACCGCTTTCATGTCGAAATAGCTTCAAATGTGTGACCGGCCACGAGAGGTAGGATGGGTCGACTAAGCAAAAGCCGTTATGGCTACAGGCTTTTCACTTAAATTTTCTTAGCAGGTTTTTACCTTTGCCACGTCGAAAAGTGGAATCACAATGTATACGCATTCGCATCTGCCCAAATAAACGACAGCCTGCTCCTTTCTTTGCGATACAAAGTAAATGCCTTTGATTCACAAGCCTCGAATATGCTCATCGTAGATTTCACCGATCGTGGTAAAAAATCTACGTGAATATTTGTTCTAAGCCTCGAGGAATAGAGGTACTCCAAAGTGGAAGTAGTTATAATGTTCTAGCCTAACTTTCAGTGGTCCTTCGGTTAGGTTGGACACTTAAATGGTAGGCTCTACTAAATTTGTCACAGATAATTATGTGTTTGACAGCAAGGGAAGTTCCACGACACTTCTTGTGATGCACTTGCCATACTGATAAAGCAGACTCAGCAATTTTAAAACCCTTAACTATTTCTAAGAGACATCCGCGCTATATCAACGTAGCGTCAGTGCCGTAAGGAACACAATCGTGATCGCTCTCAGTCACTTGGTAAAGGTACATATCAAGCCACTCAATGAATTGCACGCAGATTGGGTGGATTATGAGTGTCCAATAATTTGTAAACAACCCAAGTTGACAAATTTATTGACCACGTAGAAAATTTAGTCATTCGTTGTGAGACGCACAAACAATGCATAAATTATCGCTTTTTATCAAACACGCACCTGTTGTATGGTCAGCCATTTCAGTTGCAGCTGACGCCTAGAGAGTGAAACCAAACTTTTGGGGAAGAAAGACCATGAGATTTGCACGCACCTAAGGGCGAGCGTCACTAGGAGATGCCACACAATTATCGCAGATCAGTGGCCCTTTACTTTGCCTGCTCTCATCTGTATTAGCCACTCGCCGAAATCGTCGATCTCCTGTTTATTATCACCTGAGCTTTAATTCTCACTAAAAGGTGGGCTTTTTGTCCCTCACTCACTCATTGATCGCATGGTGGGACCTAGCTTAGGAGTCTTTGTGGGGTGGCAACAAAGATGTATTTCACACGCTTGGAATAACAAAACCCACCTAGAGAGAAGACCAGTTATTTGGTAACGGCACAGGAACACAGGTTCACTTCACTTTCATGTAAAAATGCGCAACACATTAAAATTTTAAAAGCCTTCGTCAGTAAATATCTAGCGGCGTCTTCAACAGGAAAAGTTCAACTTTGAAATCCAGTAGAAGAACCATAAACATCGCTCATCTTACAACAAGGACGCCCAAAACATATCGCATGGAAATGGTATATAGCAGGGTATATCAAGTAAAACCTACTTACCTTACTGAGAAATTCGCGGCAAGTGGGGCAAGAGGAGAGTTTGGTGCGGCAACTGACACAGATGATGCGACCACATTGACACTGCAAATTCGGAGGCGGTGCAAAGTCCATGCAGACAGGACACTCGTAAAGGCTGATGAGGTCCATGGAGTTGGTAGGATTAGGAGAATCGCCATCAGTGCAAGTAAGAGAGTGTCTCTCCGGTTCATTCGGAAGTATGAGATTGGTGTTGACAGGAGCGGCTGGGTCAGAGGCGGGGTGACTGATTTCATCCACTGCCCCAAGTCCACCACCTGCTGCACCACTTTCGCTAGAATCAACATCCGCTCCAGCGAAGATGAAATAGTCAGCTCAAAGACGACCACATAAAACAGCTAGTTGAGCAACACGACGAACCAAAAGAAAACCATAAAGGGCACTACTGCACCATCACCCTCAGGCAATTCCGCCAGCCTCCCCATGCATCTGAATACCCATAGCTGGCCATCAACACCATGTACAAATCATGCTCTGTGATCGGCTAAGAAACCAAACCATCGGATGAGCTCGCCACATGGATCGTTAAAAAGCATGGATGACAAAGTACCACAACACAAGAATGGCACTTTCAAAATGGCCAACTGATCTTGCAAGCGTGATCTCCTTCAAGAAGGCTTGCAAGTCATTTAAAAGATTGCCGTGCGAGCGTGTGAGGGCGGGAAGTTGAGAGATGCAGTGATAGCAGTGTCAGAGTATTTTATAGGCAATCAACGTCAGGCGGTGATAGATGCAGACAAAATATGGGTTACGAATGTGCTGCCTCTTGTTAATGATTTACGACCACTGCTGCCTACAGCTTGTGATGATCAGCAGGCTTCCCTGCTGCCGACATGCAAATGATTAGCGACAGGTGAATGAATTTGAGTGTAAGTTATATGATGTGACAGGCGTTTAGAACAATGCAGTGTGATCTTACTTATAAATAACCGGTGATTTGCCTTGAACGGACTTGTGCAGTTTGTGTACATCCAGAAGTAAAGCGTGAACGCAATAAGTACTGATGCAGCACCCAATCCATGGAAGGCCATGCATGTCGACGCAAGCAAAACAGGAAGAGTAAAGTAGACTTTGCTCATAGGAGCCCCGATTTGCAAACAATCCAAAGAGCGACCTACGAACTAATGTTAATGCTGCCACAAGCTTCCGTGCGCACATCAGAATCAAGGTGAGATTGGGTGGGTCATACGAGGGGTTAACCCATGCTGCATCATAATAAAGCACTTGCAGGTAGTGATAAATGTCGGCTAACTTTCTGTGCTGTATCTGCAGACTTGGTTGGATTTTCCAAGTGATGAGTAATTCTTTACGCCGTCAGATAAAGTGCTACGGGAGACCAAATAATGGAGTTAAATTAGCTAGTTTGTCATCAGTTTTGCGGAACGAAAGAAAATATCAGGGCTCAGAAATTCGATGTCAGAATTCAAAAAACCAGTGTCTTGAATGCTTGATCAACTTTATTGACTAACATTTAATTAAATACTGCTTTCCGGTATCGAGAAGCTTAGACTTGTTTCATTTTTTGGGACACCATTTGCTAAGTAATTTTGTCGCATATGCGTTACGCTGAAAAATGCGCTGTTTGAGGCGATTGAATCACGTGAACGTTATTGTTGCAACGTTTGACAGTCTAGAGTCGTATAAGATGATTTACTAAAGTTGATGATGCCTCTTATTTTTCTTCCTTGGTCAGGTTTGCGTCATAGCCATAATGTGGTAGGCTGGAGGCGTCTCAAACGTCTATCATTCTTTTCTAAGAGCGTCTTGTAGATTAATTTTTCAACGATGGTTAATTGTGTTTCTCCTTTTCTTAGCCTCACGTTTTACCTGGTGAACCCAAGAGACAGCTATGACTTCGACCACAACAAATATTGAGGCATCAGTGGCAATGATATCGACCGCCCATCAATGCATTCGCATGCATTATGTTTTTGATGCCTTAAAGAACTTTGCTCTGTGATTCCGTTACGGTTAATGATGCCTTGCTTTCAGTCGAATATGCCAACATTAGGCTATTGACAAGTGTTCGTCATTCTGTCGGAAAAGGGGGTGGGAGTGTTGAAGTGCTGAAAGATGGTCGGCAGTAGCAACCAAGGTCAATAGGCACAACCTTGGGTTCTCATTCTCTGACATCGTGTGTGTGATCGCATGCTAATTAAAATCCCAAATTCATATTTGGATTCTCAAACTGATGGGTAAGGATTAAGCACCGCATTTAGGTTAATTCCTCTTCCTTTGTGAAGCTTTACGAATGGGGCCACTCACAACACAATAAAATCTCTGTCAACATCGCAATCCCTCACTTTTACCCACCAAGACAGAACGTGGCTGCTAAATTCACGTGGGTTGCATGTCGTTTCCTTACAAGCATAGAAACAAAATCGGTCAAAGTTTCGCCACCTCCATCAATTTATCCCTCATTTCATTTATCCATCCACTCATCGATACATTTATCTGTCGACCTATCAAGCATTTGCTTCTCAGGTTACTGTTCAGCTCCAAAGGGATCACCAAAGATGCCACTCAATAAGAAGAGAGGGTTTGGGCACTCTTTAGACTATTTTACTCATTGTTTCAGGTAAAAACGCTCAGAGATCCGGCACTGTGCTCAGACTGAACAACGCTACCTTCTGACTGTGACAGTGGATGCCTAGCCTTTCCTTAGGTTGGCAGTGCAATATCTGTCCTAGTATGTGACACAGCTAAGACTTTTGCTTATTACTACTATGTCTTCTTCATTTCGTCTTCCTCGATGGTGGGAAATAGTTGGCTGTGAACACTGCAGTACGCATGTATGTATTGGTGAGGGAGATTATGTTCTCTTATTGCACATTTTGTCTCCACAGAGAAAAAATTTCTTCGTTTTCCTTGCTTTGTTTGATCAGAGTTAATGATTGATGGTGACAGAGGTGATAAGTGAATAAACAATGGATTTCGCCATGCTGGATTGCGATGGGAGCCCACATGCAAGCACCGTTAAGAGAAATGTAAAAGTAGCGGTGCCACATTCAAGCGATGGAGCGATGCACCAATCCAGTGGCAAGTGGATCGGCTGCCACGCAATCATTGGGTATCCGTTCAAGGCCTTCCTTATTGGCAGGTGGGATCGCCTATAACCAGTTCCCTCCAAATCATGCCTACCTTCTTGGAGGAATTCAAACCAATGGAGAAGTAGATGTGTTAGTTTGGCAAAGGTAGGGAGAAGGACACCCATTCAAACTACCATTTGGACGAGTCTATTAACTACTCCTTAATGACCGCATCCCCCACAACTTCTCACTACGAATTAGAAATTTCATTCCGCTGACCATGTGATAAGGCGACATAGTGAAAGAAAAAATGCATTACAGTGCTAAGTAACGTGTGGGCTGCCAAAGAAGCAAAGGAGTCTACCACAAGGTAGTTTAGATGGAGGTGCAAGTAGAAGAGGTAGTGGAGGAGGGTGGGGGTGGAAGGCCAACTCGCCAGTCGCGTCTGATATAAAGTTAATCAGATTTCAACGGAAGCTTTAAGTCATCGTTACGCCCAGAATTGCGGCGGAAGAAAAAAGGAAGGAGCCGGTGCAGAAGCAGTCACCTCTGCAATAGACGAAAGTCCAGATGAACGCGAATGGGAGGAAGCAGAGGGATGAGATGTGAATGCGAAAAGAAGAGGAGGTGGAAGGCAAACAGCCACTCGGGAAGGAAGGATGGTGGGAGGAGGAGGAAGAGGAGTGGTGAAACGGAGAAAAAAGTGAAAAAGAAGGGGACATTGCTTGTGGCGAACGACAATAGTGGCGATGGCGATAGAATGTTGTCGACTCTGGCGGACAGCTGCAGTATGTTGTAGGCAACTCGTTTTCTCAACCAACCACTGAATGAAGAGAAGGAGAGAAAGAAGTGGAGGAGGGGTGGAGGGACGGAGAGTCATTGGCAATTGGTGCAAGCAAAGGTCATTATTACCTATCTCCGATTCCTCCTCCTCCTTCCCTAACCGCTGGCTGTGTTAGCAGGGGCACTAACAGCAGCTCTATTGTCCATAACGTCTTCCTCATAATGATGATGTTGCATAGGGCAGAAAGAAATTCTTATATTCTTCGCTTGCGACGAGGTAGTGAATAGCAGGCATTCCCTACTCCATCAATTTCTGATGGAGTTGGTGAATCTGTGTCGGTGAGTTGGCTGAGGTCGGCGCCACATAAGTCCGCCGGTGGTGATGATTAAGAGTCGGCTCCACCTGCCACGCATCTTCTTTGTTTGGCCGTCAACTTGGGAGCCAATGATCCCTTGCCGTGCCTTCTCGACCAATATATCGGCTGGATAGAACCCTGACAGATAGTCTTCACCTCCTCCGTTCTCCTGTCCTCCATTCGTTCCTCCTCCTCCACCCTCTTCTTCAAACGACCCTTCGCCTTCCTTTCCCCCTTTTCAATATAAACATCCCTTTCGCCATTCACGCCTTCTTTTTCCTAGCATTCAAACTTTTTCAAGGTTCTGTTAACTATGGCTGGTGTCTGCATCGGTGGCTTCTTCCACTTTTTTCGAGCGCAATAGACGACTTATAGGGGAGGCGAAGAAATCGAGCATGGGTTTGAATGTGATGAGCTTTACATCAAACACTCCTGTAGGGTTCCTCTTCCCCTTTTCGTCCTCTTTGCGTAATCACCCTCTCTTTCTTCGGCAACCTGCATGTGAATGGCGTTAGCAGAGATGTGTGAAAAGGCGGGAACCTTCCTCTTCTCAACATAATAGCCGCAATGCCTACCACTGCCCACGCAAAAATGCAAGGACACCAACGAAAGCCGAATAAGCATCCAAACAGGACTAACAAAAGGTAGACCAACAAAAAGGGAGCGATGGGTTGCGGACAGATGTGTTGAGGACGCTTAGTTTGCAAAAGTTACCTAAGCAATTGATTTAGTCGGTTGCTCTACCATACAAAATGTCACTGTCACTGTCGCGCTGTGCGTGCGAGTAAAAGCACAACAGAAGTGGGAACTAAGTCTCACTCACTCACTCACTGACAGTCTCCTTGGTGGTGGCGAAGATGTATTAAGAGAGATGTTGGATAGAATGAAGACGAAGGGGCAGTGATGCATGCACATATGCATGAGACAAAACAAAACAGTGCTAGTGGTAGGGTTTTAAAAGGGGATCGCGCATTGGCAATACATGTGCTTGTATGTGCCACACATGCGCGATGGTGAGATGAAGCGCGAAAATTGTGAGCTGAAGGAGCAATCTAACCTCGGTAAAGGGAGGCAGTAATAGGGGTATAAAACAATGCAAAGAAAAATTTGTGAATGAATGGGGAGAAAAGGAGGGGGAAATGATGAAAGGGCCTCTCAGTGCGCCCTATCTATTATGTTTTTTCTTGAAGGGAGCTGGGTTAGAGACCTCAGCTATCATTTTTGCTAGCAAGAGCATGATAATTCACTACAAAGGGCTTTCAAATTAATCTACGCACTTCGACTGCTACCATCAATTCTAATAAAAGTCGAGATAAGACAAATGGGACAATTATAGGCATGCACAAATTAATAAACCAATTAAAGTCCCTTCCATGAAGGTATGCGTTTTTGGTCATTAAAATTGGGGGCACTATGCTACCTTTTAACGCGAATATAAAAGAATTTTCCATGCAGGCATTTGAATGAATCGAGGTTTCGCCCTCTGTTGTTTTAAATCTTTGCGCGATCCTGTGTGTGGCATTCGTTCTTTCGCAGATATCCTAGGTTTATATATGTAAAATGCAATTCCCTCCAAATAAGGTGGCCCAGGAATAAAATGTCTCTAGCTGGAGAAAGTACGCATTTGAAGGGAAGGTGAGTCTATGCTCGGAGGGGCAACACATACGCCAGTGGAAGATCCCATCAAACATAATTTGGTTTGACGGAAGGAATTTCCTACCTCAAATCAAAGGCGGTCTTATAAAACTTTTAGCCAACTGGCCGTCAGGGTTACCACTAGAGGTACCGGTGTGCAAATTACAGGGATATGTCAGAATGCAAATTTTTGCTCCATGAGAACTTCCAAAGTGGACATTTAATGTGCACATAACTTGCTGTCGGTGACGACTTCTGACTAGTTCCCGTAAAAGGTCACCTAGCGACCTACTAAATTTTGCCCAGGGCAGGTGTAATGCACACATGCCTTTTCTCGTACGCGTCTCCAATACCAGATGACGAAGGCCTCGGCCTGAAGTGGACGTTGATTTGTCAGGTTTGGGAAACGAGTGACCCCACAGCTTATAGACCTTCCTGTTAGCAGGGGTAAGTGAGTTAAGACATTTGTTAAGGAAGGGTGGGAGTCTCGGGAATGCGGTCGGTTGAGGCTAAATCAGTCCTCAAACGAGGGCTCACTGCCAAAATTTGAGAACTAGCTTAATTTCTTTAAAGCAATCTTTGTCGAGGCCGGGTGTTTCTGGCTCCACTAATTATCGCTGCTGTTTTAAAGGTTTTTTCGATGAGTTGCAAGATCGTATCCTTGCTCAGATGCGTTTATTTCCCTTCTTGTCATGTCTTAGGGAGGCAGTCTTTAAAATCCAGCAGACCTTATTTCACAAAGTAAGCATACAAAGTCTTATGGGTGTTTTGGCATCAAAACATAATTAAAAGACCTCCTCATTACTTTGTTCCATTCGAGGCGAGCGTGAGAGTGGACCGCGTCTACTTATGCTACCTCAAAGAAAATAATTCTTGCAAAACACAGCTACAAATAATTGCAGATGGGCAAGTGGAGAAGAACACAGGAAGAAGGCTTCTTCCATGCCGCCACCGAAAGATAGCGGTTAGGACATCGCACCTCTTGCATCCTAACCACTCACCCAACCATGCACACCACCATTCACCCAATCGCTCACGCGCACCATGTGTCAATCTCATTTACCTCGTATTTGCGCTGCGTCTACTAGCTTTTCCTATCCTCCATTCCAGTGCTTCATAGGTCCTACCACCCACACAGCGTTGCTTACCAACTTTCGACTGGTTTTGCGTCACCAACCTCCTTTTTATCCATGTCCTATTAATTTTAGTATAAGTCGCAATCTCCCGTCCTTATCAGCTCCTCCCAATATTTATTTTTCTTTTCGCATTTTGAGTGTCCTTTACACCCTTCCATTTCTTCTGTTTTCTTCGCATTTCTTGGGCTTGTTCGCAATTTTGTGCTCGCTTGTTACTTCATTTTTGCAGTTACTTCAATTCCTTTGTTCTTTTTTGTCAACTTTTTACCCCTTTGTGACGATTTTGTAAATGCAGCAAGCTTGAGTGGTCGTAGCGTTTCCAAACAAAGCTCGCTTTGGAGTTCTGCGCTTGTGGGCTGGTCGTACTTATCCAAAGTATTCACCTTCTCCACTTTTTTGTAAATTGTGTTCCTGCAAACATCTGATATTATCGCCTCGCTGCGACACGAATTGCTGCGTAAACTCAAAGAATAATCGACAAACCGATATTAAATTTCGGTTCAGCCCGAGCCCCGTTTTGTACAAGGTAGATTATCTAGTAAACGCGTTTTGAAGTTACTGAGCTCTTAATTGGTAAAACTTCTGTTGACCTCTATTTTCCTCTATACCGCCTCCAAATACTTTCCAATTTCAACATATCATTCGCATAAGGAGCGCCAAAATGGCTTTCTGAGGTCATCTGACCAACGATGCAGGCGAGACGAATAGGAGTCGGCCTTGTGACTTGATGGATAAGGCGTCTCACTTCGGATCGGAAGATTGTGGGTTCGAGTCCTGCCAGGGTGGTGAGCTTTCACCTTTTCTCTGCTCCTCTGCCAACTCCCGCAACTTATCCCTACAGCCTGACGGTACAGAGGGTTGATAGAACATACCACCTGACCCATCCACTGCACGCATGCACGCACTGGGGGGAGGGATGGGTGCTGCTACTGCTAGAGCAAGCAGGAAGGGAAGTGAGTGTTGGTAAAGACCAACTGGCCAGAGAGAGGCCCAAACCCTCAACATTCGCGTTATTAGCGCGACGCTCTAACCGACTAAGCTATCCGGCCACTGACGGTGCCTACCTAAACCAACCTAACCATCCTCCTCCTTCTCATTCCCCCTCCTTCCTCTTCTCTTCCATCACAGTCTCCGCCACCACCCTCTTCCCACATCAGCCTCTCTACAACCACCCACTCACTCACTTCCTGCGTCATCCTCCTCCTCTCCCTACCCTCATTGTCGTTGCCTTCATCTTTCTCCTTCCACTATATGCCAAGCCACACCATGCCACTGCGTTACATGACACGACACTGCATCATGTGTGACAGTTGTCGTGTGGCCGAGTGAGTGGCGTGCGACACTGGTGGAGGGTGAGGAGGCTTGGTGAAGCAGCACCCATTCTAGACAGCCTTCATAACTCAGGAGTTAGTGCACTGGTGTTGTAAACTGGGGGTCGGGGGTTCGAATCTCTCAGAGGGCACCGTCTTGCCTTCCCCTCATTCCCCTGCCTCCTCTCGACAGTGCACACTCCTTTGTTCCCTCTCTCTCCGCCTCCTTTGCTACTCTAGCGTCTGACTCACCGCAAATGGCAAAGTGCATGGTATGTAGCGTCACACCACGACGTGTGTGATTTGCTGTTGGGGAGAATGAGGACGATGGTGAAAGTGGTCATTTGCGTTACAACAAGTAGCTCGCAATGGAGGGGAGGAGGAGGAGAAAGAGGGGTAGTTGAGAGAGGTAAGGCTGTGAGACCTTCCCTGACCTGACGTCCGCCACCATCGACCTCCAAACCACGAGCTTTTATTATGATAGCACCAGATATTTAAGGCGCAAATCCTACCCTTTGACCTTAAGATATTATAGTGTTACAAGGGGTTTCATCCGCCTCTATCTTGCCCTCCACTCATTGAACACTCACTTAATCCTACCTTCCTTCTCTTTGATAAGATGAAAGGCAATTATTTTTTGAACCCAAATGTCAGTTGCGTTGAGAAAAAATCGTTTATAGTAGTAATAAAGAACTGCTCATTTAAGGTATGCGTCTAGTCTTCAACTGCTGCAAGTGTAATCTCCCTGATATTGATGGCTGAAGTACTCAGCTTGGAGGGCAAAATTAGTTCTCCGGACAGTTGTTCCGTGTGTATAAGTGTTGATTAAGAGGACAAGTGGACAGATCCCTTGTGTATAACATGATAACCTATGGCGAACTCAGTATGGGTCTACAAGTGGGGATGTCGGGCAACAAATGGGTGGGCTGCCTTAGCAATCGCTCGATAAAAAACACCTTGCATAAGATAAAGTAAAGGTCTCGCCCCAATAAAGGTGCCCTAATCTCTCTCTGCTGTCTGAAGAAGAGTCGGGAATCTCAACTAGGGAAGCGTTTGGCACCTACACTCTGCCCCATATCTACTGTCACTCTCCATCCACCAGGAGGAAGTGGCGATTCGTCCACAATAGGCTTACTACAGAGTGTCAATTTCTCGCCTCGAATGTTGTCCGCAAAGAAAACAGCATTGTAAAATTGCCTGATAAAAAAGGAGAAATGCCTTCTACCGCTTTGAGAAGCACGCTTATCACCACCGCTTCAGATCAAAGTAAAACATTTGCCATTTTTAGTGCCAGCGCTTTTGAGGCATGGCTAATGTCATCAGCTCTGCAGTTTTTTCCCTTCTGGCTATATTCGCGGTCCCACAAAGCTTTACTATATTATTTCCTAATTATGCCTACATCTTATGCACCAAATCGTTTGCCTAACTCACACTTTGTTTCCTATAGCATTATAAATTGCAAGTGGAAACTAAAAGTTGGCAGAAAGGATGCAAGCTATCGCTCATCAATTTTTTTGTCTTTTCTTGTGCAAAATCTCCGATACTTTTATGCTAATTTGTGTTTTCTTGTAGGAGAGCCTTCTTCTTCTGTTAACCGTACATCCCTTCCAACCTTGCCATTAAGATTGTGCAAACTTAAAAACCACTAAAAGACGACTAGTACATCATTTCATTACGCAGTATTCATACACATGCTCCCCTGAGCCCATAACTTGGACTGCATGAATTCGGGTAACTTCATTTCTTTGATGGAGGGGATAACTTGTCAAAGTAACTGGTAACTTGAGAGTCCGAGTAACGACCTTCTGTGCATTCGGCCAGGCAGCCATATAAATTGCCCAGATTCCTACCTGCGTAGCTGACTCATCTATTACAATATATGACGATTGTTGCATAAATGCATTTTGCTAACCCGCCTCAATACCGTTTGTAGACGATCCCAAGTGTACTGCTACTTTCAGCTTTGTGGTCTTCCACAATTTTGACGCCTAGGTGCGTAAGTGAAGTGCCCATTAACACTTTTATGCAAATCACATCAACGTAACCGTGACGAGCATAAGGAACCATCATATTGTTATATGTCCTCGTGTCTGAAATTACACTTGTAGTTCTGAGGCACAGGTAGCACTTTCAAACTAGCATTAGCAACGCACTATCAACATCTCTGAAAAATCTGAGAGCATCATACTTGTACGCGCCCTGATACGGACTGTGTGAATTTTTGAGGCATCGACATCTGACGAATAGGAACTGCGGGATGATTTTGCTTATATTCTTTGTGATTGAAGCAGTGTCTCAATCAGAAGCCAGATACTACAGAGACAATTGTATTTCTTACGTCATATGTGCTGAAACTTATAGTGCACACAAAACAGCTGACATTTATAGGCCTCAGGTCTGGCTAAAAAAGCGTGAGATTATTGACTCTTTCTCCAGTCGCCTAAGGAATGTGTGCGAAACTGCAAAGAGCATTGCCGTTATACCCACAGAAATGATATTTTAGGTTTTGGCGTTTTGTAAGCGCGCATTTAATTGTTATGTTCAGAGCAACACTACCTGACAACCCATCACAAGCTGCATCCCAGACTGCATCAAATTAAAAGGCTATACACGAGAGCAGGATGCAAATGCAAGTTTGCCGAAGGATGGATGCATGGGCCGCCATGAAGCATAGCTTAAACAAAGCTATTTTGTACTTTTGGGCACAAGACATTCCACCCAACCGTGAAGGGTATTGTGAAGTGGGAAGGGTTATAATCGTGCGAAATTCGGCTGGAAGATTAAAAGATGATGCGCTAGGTATGGGCAATGCCCACCTTTCTTGTGCCCTGGTTATGATCACTGTGGGCCTCTTCTTACTTGAATGAACACTAGATTCAGATTGTCTCCCACTGTTGCACACTTTTGATAGACTATTCTTAGGTATGGGCAATGCCCACCTTTCTTGTGCCCTGGTTATGATCACTGTGGGCCTCTTCTTACTTGAATGAACACTAGATTCAGATTGTCTCCCACTGTTGCACACTTTTGATAGACTATTCTTACTTCCGGTATGCCCCATTATGGCTTTGTGAGCACTAGAAGCCCTGGGCAATCATTCTCCTTTAATGTAAGCAAATGATTTTGGCACAGGCTTTGCTTGCGTTACACTAAAAGGTACACGTTTTTTGAAGTGCTCAATTTTATTTACTTAAGGTCAATATTTAGATAAAAAGGTGAATTAGACGGGGCTAATTAGCACCTAGGCACGGTGTGAATGCATGAAATCCTATGCGCCAAATCAAGGATAGTACGTGTCGCAAATCCCACCGCTAAGAATGAAGTTACGACCATGGAAGATAAATACAGGCGGCCTTGTGTGTGGCCGGTGCTGTATGGCCAGAGGTATATGTCTCCCACTTATGATCTAACTGCATGTCAATCAACAATGTCTGCGTAACCTCCTCCACCGTGCACGTAGATCAGTCAAAAGAATGTCGGATCAGTTGTGCGCATGATCGCTACAAGCGGGCTTATTTGTGCACTTCGTGCTCTTTATGGAGCACATTTGGACAACTTCCAGCTATAGACATTGCCTAAAACTTGGAAATAATTGTCGCCGTACAAGCTGCGAGCCAACCTACACCACGCTGATCAGGTTACTGGGAGCAATTGGCGATGGGCACGCCTAATTCAGTGTGCATACGATATCCGTACTCACGCTCCCCTCAGTTTTGATCTACTAAGTTGTAAAACGAACACATTTGAAGCAACACAGACTGCGAATGTTAGTCATAGCACTAAATCAAACGCCATTCCCGAAGTCGACTACGTAGTAGCATTAAAAGCACAGACGCATGTGGGAGAAAAATATGCGAGGAGAAAGCAAACAAGTCGATTTAGACATGAGTGTCCATTCATCTAATGGCATTGACGCGCAAGTCTACATGAAGGAACAAAATAATTAAATTGTAGCAGTGCTGGGACAATCAGACTTAAACGTGAAATATTTTTCCTCAACAAAACCCAACATTATTGATACCGCGTGTGATCAATCGTTAAATCCAACAACACCGTGTAGTAATTTTTAAGCACTAATAGAGCGAAAAGATTACGAGCGACTGCTAACTACGAGAAAAATAGGTGTGGGATGGAAATAAGTGCCAAGACGTATAATAGTCAGCATAAAACGAAAGAATAGAAGGGGAGATGAAGAAGGGCTCCTTCGAGATGATAGTGTAAAGAGCCGCTGGAACAGCGCAGTCAACACTAAGGAGCACATTGCGTATCTTAAAAAACATTTTGCACACTACAATTAGGCCTCTACGAGGCTGGCTTGGGCTCTCCTACTGTTCGATCGCTACTACGACTTGTCTGTACATCCAGCTGTCATTTCGACAGTTCACTTCTGCTGCTAAAATACATGAGCATATTCATCAAAATTTCCTGTNACCATATGTGTTCCAGAACTTTTAGTGTGTTAACCACTGCACCACCAATTTTAATCGCCTTTTCTTCCGCCTTCATCCACTCTTCCTTCCTCCCTTCCTGTCAGCTTCATACATCCCATCACCCTCCTCTAATCTACCTTCGATCTGATTCAACTCCGTTTTAAAACAGCTGAATTGGCTGTCTGCACTATCAACAAGAGCACGTAAATGGACATTATGCGAGCTCGCTCATGTCCAGTGGCTAATGTCTTGGCCAACTAAATCACTGGAGTTGGCAAAAAATTACAAATTTCTTACGACTCACTTCCTGCTGACCGGGCGCACTGGTACAGCACCGCACACATTTGCTTCAGGCCGTGGAACACCGACCCAAGATCCCACACAGGGCACATAAATTGAAGATGACAAAACTGGAACCCTGAGCCTCCCTCATGCAGAGCAAGAGCTACTTAATCAAATGCACGTCAGATTTGTCCTATTGTCCTTGATTCAATCCACTGTAGCAATGGCTTCGTGTTTAGAAATATTGCTTGTGCAGGTTTGGAAGAACCATGACCAATAGTTCGCTGTTGTGTTTGAAGACGTGTATCAATTCAAAGTCAAATCACACTTTTGCTTCGTTAGGCACCAGATACCCACATTAGGTATTTACAAACGTGTTTTTTTAATTGCAGCCATAACACTTAGAAACGAAATTCCGACAGTTCTTGAAAAATTTGGTAACATAACATTATGAAGCACTTTTACTAAGGGAACATTGCGCCTTTGTGTGCAGAAGAGTATTTTTGTCTACACAAAATCATGCACGTCAAGGCGTTCGGGAAAAAGAACATAATAACGAATTAACCAATAGAATACGTTGAGCAAGTGCAGCCTTTGATTATTTCGACTACGAGTAAAAGTTCACTTCTGCTGCTAAAATACATGAGCATATTCATCAAAATTTCCTGTTCGAAATGCCTGGCAAGTATGGTTCAATTCGCCTTTAGTAAACAGTTACATGGTTGATTATTGATTCGCATCAACCTTTAAGCCACAAAGTGATCCACTGCTCTCAGCTGACAAACTTGCTAGTTTGAAAACCTCTAAGTTTGTTTACATTAGCACTTTAAGCAAATGATGATTAAGCTGTTCAGACTCTCAAACCCCACTATCGCCTTGCTCTGCTGCATCCTTGAAACGCTGAAAAAATGCCATTACCTTAATATCGGGTGCAGAACCGAGTAACATTGTTAAAATAAGACAAAATCCACGTAAACAACGCATGTGTTCCTTACCAGTCACTTAAACATTGTCATTGGATAAATTACTAAGCTGCATTTGACAGGAGAAAAGTTGGCTGATGATGCGTGTGTGCACGTACGCATATGAGGTCATCTCCTTGCTTGTCCTTCCTCGTGATTACTGATGCGGGTGGAAGTCAGCATTAGCTGAACAGGAAGGAAGGTAACATTTTAAACTATTAATCTAGTTGATGCTAACCAAGTCACAAAATGTTTCAAGCCATAGTGTTAGATGCTGGCGTCTGAGCGACTTACAATTTATTTCTCACGAGTCTGGTCACATTGTCATCAATGCAATGATTGTTAAATGTACCAATTTCATTATTGCACACGCTATGCTGATCTATAATGGCATGCACAATTTGACTTTCATGTAACTTCACAAGCTTCAAAAGCCTATTTTAAACCATCATTTCAAATCCAAAAATGCACCATACTTACTTGAAATGATCAAAAACATCGTTTGGGTGGCCTTCATTATGATTCCTGAAATTCGCATACATACCTGACAAAGCCATGCCTCCGCATATTTGGGTGTTATTATATCAAGCAAGCAGATAATTTCATGAAGATGATGGGACTCATCAACCTTACAAAACTGGAAATACCGAAGGGTTTGTAGGGTTTTTGTGATCCTCATCCACTCATGCTTCCTAGCTACCATAACCAGGTGGTTTCGAGCAGGAATCACGTGCATTGAAATTATTTTTCATTTCAAATCCAAAAATGCACCATACTTACTTGAAATGATCAAAAACATCGTTTGGGTGGCCTTCATTATGATTCCTGAAATTCGCATACATACCTGACAAAGCCATGCCTCCGCATATTTGGGTGTTATTATATCAAGCAAGCAGATAATTTCATGAAGATGATGGGACTCATCAACCTTACAAAACTGGAAATACCGAAGGGTTTGTAGGGTTTTTGTGATCCTCATCCACTCATGCTTCCTAGCTACCATAACCAGGTGGTTTCGAGCAGGAATCACGTGCATTGAAATTATTTTAACAGCGGATTTTATCGGTCCCGCGTGCAAGTGCCTACTTTACCTTTCCCATTGTCGGCAACGCCTAGGGTCAATCATTTGTTGCGTGGCTTGGTAGGTGATTTAGCCACAATCTTTGAACGTCAAATGCTTAATCAAATAATAGAAGCACAATCTAACCTAACACAACTGTATTCCTCCGCAGTTCGTCATCACTAGAAAAGGTTTTATGCGCACATGTTTACGTTCTGGAAACTTTGGTTTTTGATCCTTAAGCAAAAATTTTGGGACAGTGCTGCTTTAGAAAGCCAAAGTGAACGTCATCTGGAAGTAATCAGGGAGCGTAATCGAAGAATAGCCAATAATATTCTCACTTCGTTTTAGCATGTAAGTATATTGTATTAAAATCTGGAGTTTTGTGCACTGATTGCGAAAACACACCCAATTATTCCAATATATTTTGCGCGCCTATAGCCATGCTTAACTGGCGCAAAGCAGCATTCGCTCAGCTTAGCCAAGTCAATCAGTAGAGAAAATGTGGAATTTCAGTTGAATATAGCGCTCTTGTTGCTGCAGAAACAAGTAAGTCGATGGAAAGCTATCTTTTAAAGTAGAGAAGCGCAACTTGGAGTTCTCACTATAACATAAGCACCTGCATTTTATAAGGAAATGAATGCAACCTCCACATGTAGCATGGAGCATGGACGGTGTCATGTGTCACTGCACAATGCATCTGTTGAACGTGAATGGGACTTGTGGCTGGAACTGATCTTGTATGTGAGCAGAGGGCAACTCATTTACGGAGTTAAAAGTGTGCGCTCTCACCAGGTCTGCTGAGCAGCAATTCGAGAGGGTATGAAAATGGCCCTGATTAACCTAAAAATTTGGCTTCAGTGTTTTATCTGCTAATTCGGATGTATCGTGCGTTCTCGATGAGGAGGTGATGCATTCAGCATTTCTTTATGATAATGGGAGAATATGCCGGCAAGGTCAACCTACTCTGTATGGTGCGAAGTAGGTCTCTTTGTAAGAAACAGATACAGCAGCCATCGTCTTTGTAAGAAACAGATACAGCAGCCATCGGACAAAAAAGAAGCATAAATCCCATTTGTAAGCGAAAAAGCAGAACATAAGTGGCTTGTACCACCTACCGTAAAGGTGATCTATGTAAACTCGCACATCTGAGGCGTGCAGAAGATTGAAGGGAATAGATATGCTGTCTCTTATACTTCTTCCATCCACTTATTGTCCTTAATGGCATTCCTTAAGCTGATAGATGCCACCATCAATGAAGCAAAATTATAGCGGCTGGCCAATATTGAGCAAAAGAAGAGACACGCAATAATCATGCATAACTATGGGACAATATGACAGAAATTTTTAAGAAATTCGGAAAATTTTCTAGTTCAAATTCACATAATTTTGCCATTTCTTGTGCTGCGTTTGAGGCAAAGGATGATGTGAAGAGTACTGCAGGCAAGTGGAATGCGAATAAGTATGCTGGCGACCCGAAGTATTCTACAGCCGTCAAAGGAACGGAACGGCGCAGCCTTAACCCAATAAAGTGATGGAATCCAGAGTTTTCGACACATGTGATTGCTGGCACTCATTCGTCCTACACCTCCCATCTCTTATCTTTCCATGCAAACTACATGCTGCTTCGCTTTTCTTCTTCCACACTTCTTCTCCATCTCCATCGGCCTCCTTCTATCTTGTCTTCTCTTCCTTTATTCATTCCTTTATACATGCAATCATCCTTCCTTTGCTCGCTTATCTTCTCCCTCCTTGATCCACACGTCCTCCCATCTTTTTTCACAAGACTACCCTGGCACACATATCATATGTTCTTTTCCGCTCTTTCCCCCTCCCCACTCTTACTGGCTCATGCCATCTTCACCTCCTCCTCAATTTATTTCTTAGCCAAAATCGCGATGCGAATTGCAGTTGTCCGTGCACTTGCCAATGCGGTAAAACCAGCAACATTCTAACAAACACCAGTGCAAGTACAATCACGCACATTCGGGCGATAACGGCGACAGCACCACTACCAGTACATCCCCTTTTACTTCCACCAGCAATGCAATGCAGTAGCACACAACATCTTTAGCATTCGAATGGAGCGGAAAGGGGTAAGATACAAAGCCATCTCATTGTGTGCAATGCCACAGATGCGTTGCGAAGGAAGTCTCCTGACTCATTTGCAGTAGGAAATTTTGCCCTCCACCTATCTTCCATTTATGCCACATCAAGTAGATGAATCCCTATTCCATCTCCGTCCACAATCTCACACACAAAAACAAAGTATGTAGTTTAGTGGCTATACCAAACCCTGTTCCAACTACGTAACCGCTTCAGCCCCAGACGGTGGCACGTTCGGCTTGCAACATGCCATTCCGCTAAAATATACGGCGAGTGCAATTTTAGAACAGCTTATCAGGTATTCACTCATCCATCAAGTAACACTTTACAAGGACATATCCATAAATAATCAATCAGTCAAAATCTACCATTGACAAGGTTGACGGTGTTCGTGTTAGTTTGACAGTCTTCTGACTTTCCACATGTAAATGCTCGCAGCACCCAGTTTCGTAGTGGTTCTCATGTATTTTCATTTTGATGGGACATGCAGATATGAACACCGTTTAGTTGCTTAATTTGGACATTGAAGGTTTTTCTAAACAGAGTCCACCAGTGCATTCTCAATGCAACGCACTCACCTTCGTGTGCTTTCACATGGGAGCAATAACTTTTCGGAATGCCGACTTCTGCTACGGCCCCGGGGGAGGGTTAAACCATTTCCGTAGATCAGAGTAAAACAAAAGGACGCCGCACTGATGATCCAAAGTACAGCTCCTCACGGGTCTACAAGATTTATGCGACAACCAGTCATTGTGATAGTTATGCCGAAATTTACACAAACTCTCCGATGATAATGCTACAAGAAAGTCAAAATGAATGGCTAACGATGCAAAGATGGGAAGCATTTGCGTGATCGACAGCTTTCTTTTTGTCCCAAAAAAGCTTTCCCACCAGAGAGCTTGCGTCTGCAGCGTAATTACGCATTTTAGGGGAACAATATTAACGTTCCTCAAATAAGACTCATTTGTCGACAAAATCGAGACGACAGTGAGGAGTTCCAATGCAGGGAAGAAACAGATCTCCCACCTCTGCCTGCCTATCCATTTGACACATTGCTAAATTTCTACCTGTTTTTTAACTAAGAGGGCACAAAATGCGGCTTATTCCGACCACTTAATTCATTCTTCTGCTGACTGCAACTGTTATGGAAGAAGTTATGGTAGCTATGCAAAAGCGATTATCAGAGCCTTTCCCTATTTCGTGGAATACAGAAATGACGACTGACAATGGAAACGCAACAAATAACTTCAAGTATTCGTCAGGCATTATTTGCGGCTAGTCAGCTTCCCGTAATGCAATTTACGCGGACTTGGTATATTTTTAGGCTGACCAGAAAAAATTATCTAATAAACAGCGAAATCGTCCTTCTTCTTCTCCAATAGTGTTCATGACAGCGGCAGATAGCATTTAATATGATATACTTAGGTGGTGTTTCCTTTTCTGCATAAGGTTAAAGGTACAAATAACAGAGCTGAGTTCTTACTGAGACGGTGGCGAGACATCCGCCCACTAGGGCCGATCTGCTGATTTCGCCAAGGTTTACAGCATCGAGCACATTTATCTTTCACTTCTTCACCAAAGCAGCAAGATGAAGACATTATTGACATGTTTGGCGATCAAAGTCAAGCAAGTACAACCTGAATTTCAAGCTAAGGCAAGTAGAGCATCCTTTGGATTTATCTATCAGCTTTTTATTGCCGTGGAAGCCAAAAGGCACCCGCATGTTATTTGCTATTCCGAGTGGCTAGCAATGCATTTTGCCTCAAGTTTTATCTACCTTAATAAAGTACTTAAAAGGCTCATGTTTGTTTACCATGGGTAGTGTGTCCCTTCGGGGGAGGAGAACGAAAACACTAGGAGAACGAGACACTGGAATACCCTTCCTCCACATTTTAAATTGAAAAGTCAGAATTTTGACTTGTAGGTCCAAACTGCTGTGCGATGGAATAGACTACTATGAAAGCTCGTTTCCTTTGTGGATATCTGGTGGCTTCGTTCGGTGTGCCCCTGGCCGCGGCTTCATGGATAAGCAGGCATTTCGCTTACTAGTGGAATACTCAAGTGCAATGCTCCAAGTCCCTTATAGGGACTTGTCAGCACATTCCTACTGGCAATGAAGTGGAAAAACAAGGCCAACTGCTGCCACGATAGAACAAGCAAAACATCTGCAGCAGGCCAATAGTGCATATTTTGTCATGCTTTAAACTCATTACTTCATAAACGGTTGAAATTTTCACATGAAGTTAGATGCTGCCTCCTACCTTCTTCGACCAATCAGAGGTCTTAATTAAATGCACGACAAACTGATACTGTAGGTGTCATTTGATCAGGGGCATATATTCAAAGCTTTCGGTTTTATAATCACCCACGTGTGCAATGGTGTGGCTAGAGAGGATGGTTTGAGGCTGGAGAGGTTATTTAATAAACAGGGATCCGGTTTGAGCAAATTACCCACTCGTTCATTTCGACATTCTATGAACTTATAAAATTAACACGAATGCTAGAATGATGTTACGAGCAACACCGGCAATCACCACATGCTGTTTCATGCACGAGCCTCCGTTGTCGTCCACCTAATTGCAAACTGGCTCACAACTTGCATGGTGGTAATCATTTTCAGGTTTCAGCCAATATTTATCACTGAAAGTTGCATCTTCAAACGCAAATCGGTGCACCTAAAGTCTCCGTTTAGACTGATTGCGGTGCGCAGCTGAGGCCTCGAATTCGGTGTTTTTTAAGAACGTGCCCCTATAAGTAAATCTGAAGGGGCGGCCACCAAAACCATTAACTGATGGGTGGGGACCATAATAGCTGCTTTTACATACAATTCCCAAACTTCTTTTCCTGACAGTGTGTTTAAGGTACGTATAACACTCTATGCATGTGAAGTTCATAAGTGCGTGGTGTGTGGCACTGTGAGTTGAAAATTAACTGCTATCTTAGCCACCTCCCTTTAGTTTCTCACTTTCACGATTTTTGCCAAACATGACACCAGAACTGATGGGCTTCAAGACGACCTTTTCACCGCATCATCTAGGAGAACGGCGTAAACAGCTTCAGCCGAAGACCGGCGCAGACAAATTACTCAAGTTGGTGTGTAAAACGGAATAGTCGACCAGCTTCCCTTCTACAGGCGCGTTCCCCACCAGTCATGCGACATTCCACGAGGCTCTTCTGGACCGGCAGATTCCCATCTTACCACGGAAAACTATGCAAACCATTTAAATGCTCTAGCTACTGCTTCTACGCCTACAATATTTTACCACCCTAACTTACTGAGGTGTCGTTTTGTGTGAAATCTGAAGGTGATGTCAAGAGTGATCAAAGGCGAATGACAGCGGCGGGATTCATACCCGCGCCCTTTCAGACTGGTGCCTAAAACCAGCGCTTTAGACCACTCGGCCACGCTGCCCCCATCCGTGGTCTACTTGCCACTTACTACACCCTGTAGAAAAGCATTAATGATACTTATTCATGCACGCCATTCCGACAGAAGCGCGTTGCATTATCACACATTTCACCATTCGATACAACGCATGGCAAGCTATATAGGCAGGCTAATGATAGCGTTAATAAAGCACAACGCACGAATCCTAACGAAGAAGACAACGTTATTCTCCACGTGTGCAGACGATCAACCAGTTGTGTTGGTCCAATTTATGAGGGTGAGTTAAAAGTATTAAAACTTAGGGAACCGAAAATATTACACAACGTTCCTTCGAATATATTGCTGTACCGTTATTTGGTCACAGTATCTACAAATTGCAAGCACTCTTAAACTTCCTCCAAAAGTAATGAGATAGTTTTCTTTGAAGAAGCAGGAAGTAGCTGTCATAGTTTGTGGAAAAGAGCACTGCATTTTATTCAAAGACTGTAAATATAGACCTCTAGGTCGTGAAAACCAAAAAGAGGGCCGTATGTATTTATAAAGTTATGAAACTGCAGTGGTAATAGGAACCGGTTTTATCCATGCGCATACATTGTTATAAATAGACATTAGTCTTCCACTTTACTTCTATGCACATTCCGAGGTGTCTCAGTTGCGACTCGCACTACCGTCTGTTAAAAAGGATAACCGGTTGACAATTAACAACTGATCGCTCATGTAATTCTTCCACAGTTCACAGCTTTATGCTCTGCTTGCAGTGCCATTTTTCCATCCTAGCCACAACTACACCAAACCGATAAATTTCAACACACGTGCATTTGAGTTCAGCTTACACACATGGGGTGATAAGTGGCGTTAGCTGCACAGATTTCCTATTACTTTGCTGGCATAAGGATCAGCCATCCCATCAAACCACTTCAACACTCCTCTCATGCATCCATGCGCTCATAAATGGCCGTCCTTATTATCGTTACATTGAAGAAAAAGACGATGGACGTGTTGCAAATGTCAACATCAGCACATACTTGTGAAGCTATTGCAACGCATGCCACAGGTCAAATATTAAACTAAATGAAGAATTGACGCCTTTTTATTGCAGCAAACAACACATTCGCTTGACAACCGGGACTTCTACCAACCTACGCTGAAATGCCACTCCCTAACGCGTCAAGTATCTTAGTTTGTTTGCTTACATTACTTAATTCCATTCATTAGCAAGTACTATGTGAAAACAGTGTGGCCGAAAGGGAAGCGAGCGACTTCACTCCTTACATGGCATTGGTTTTGGCCAGGTGATCGCGTAGCGGTTCATTTTATTTAAACGCCATCAAATATGGGTGCAATTGCAATTGTCCGAAAATTTTCAGTGAAGCCAGTCTATGGAGGGCAGAATGACTCATTGCAAAAAGGCGCTATCGAAATAAACACATATTCCAGTGGGTGAGATTTAGCCCTCTCTTTTGCATAAAACACCTAGTTGAGGTAGTTGAACACTCTCACCCGAAGACCATTGTAGAATAAAAAAACGCTAATAAATGCATATAACGTTCATCTCACTTCCCATTATCAGTGAGAGGGGATGGATGGGCTTGGTATGCTCCTATTTAATAAATCCCACGCACCAATTTGTGCCTGCACTACCAATATGATGGCACCAATATCAATGACACAGCACCTCTGATCGCAGCTTCACATCTCAGGGCAGCTGCAAATCTAACAATAACACTCTTCATGATTTACGCACGGTAAAGGATTACCACAAAGCCACATTTTCTGCTGAATATTCACCCACTGACATCGTCATCTGGCAGAATGCTAGCGGTGCACCTATCCACCACCGTTTGCACGTGATGATCTCCCTTTCTTACCACAACTGGATAATACACCTACTGCAATCAAATTGTGCACATTCGAGAATAAAATACTGCTGAACTCCCTTTTACGCAACTGCCTGGATGCTTAGCAATAAATTCACCTCCCTAGAGTCCTTAAACGGCATATTCATGGCCACTTATAACTACTACTACACCTAAACTACGAAAATATTTTTTCTCAGAATAAATTGGTGCTCATATTTAAAGGACCAAATAACAAGACTTGGAGATGCGCGCAAATCAACGTCAATAACGTGCAACCTGATTGAAACCTGGCGACCACTACTTCATCCACAAAACACCACTGATACAGCTCCACAACTACTAACTGAAAGGAACACCTTTCCAGAAACTGCAGACCAAACTGTCGTGGACCATATCTTCTGACATTTCACGAGACTATTCAAAAGTGCCAACAGCTAACAACACTTGTACTCATAAATAAAGATTAATCTGATGCTAGCTCAAGATCCACCGTGCTTCTCAGGACGAGTTAGCCCCCTCAAATCCCCTTCGACCCGACAATTCTAGACCAAGTTCCAGTTGTTGGATAAAATAGCTGCCCAAAATCCGTATCGCGACCGAGACAAACTACACCCATCATAGCCGACCACCGATAAAATCCCTTAATTCACAGAGTTGAAGAAATCTCGTCGCACCCCATCGGCGAGCATGGCGCTAGCCAGCGATTGTAAAAAAAGTCTTGGTGTTCTCAGCCTTCAAAATCGGAGTCAAGATAGAGGAGAAAAATTGCGTACATAGCCAAGTTTTTCGCTGGTCCGAGCAGCTACTTTATCCGGGGTTGCAGGCATCCCAGCTGACACCCTTAGGCTCTCGTCAAAAGTGACGCTGAATTGGTGCGAATCCCACTGTACCAGGCGGTTGCCAGCTAAAGTGACAATCTAATTCCAAACACATTAGATTCTGCACCACTTTCGTTTCTAAATTATTAATCTTGGTTTTTCGTGCGATGCGTTGAGGCAGGGAAAATGTGATGCCGTAATGATTGAAAATGTGATGCCGTAATGATAGGATGGAAGGGGAAGGATGAGGATAAAGTGAAGACTATGGTTAATAGCAAAGTCCGAACCCTTCCACATCTGCTATAGCAAGGCAAACGTCGCTGCCACCTTGGTTCCTCTGCATGTTACACACTCATTATAATTCAGTTAAATGAGTTTCATTGAAGCTTTGTATTATTTTTGTCCGTTGGCTATGATGCCATCTGAGCCTTGTGCAGCTTTGGGGTGCAATAGGTGGTGGAACTTCCCTAGAAGCTAGGTATTTTGGTGGGACTGTTTTGTTTGAATACGTTCTACCAAACGGAATGTAAAATAGGTAACCGAGGTAGCTCTCGCATTCTGTCGCCAAATGAGTACAAGGACCATTGTCACGGTAAAACTTTTTATGAAGGACAAGGATAAAACATAATGGTGAGATCTATATTCATTGTCCTCACTGTTTCTTCATAAATTTTACATCTCCCTCAGTGTTTCATCAGTGTATGAACAGCTTCGTCTTGGAATAACTTGAACCCCATCTTGGTATTCTGCGTGCTCCAGCTTTGGAAATGTGAAATTTTTATAATGGTTGTATTCACTCCCATCCCGAAAAATTAATCCTTCGCATAATTTATTATCAAGATATGCCGAAAGCTCAAACAGAGCAACTGCGATGGGGAACGTTGCTTACGAATGGATGCACGACCATCCTTAACACATTTGCTTCCCTCACATGTTTTACACGCTTGATGTTGATATCCGTAGGTTCTCCTTTAGCATTAAACCTCACCAGTCCTACTCAACATGTTACCATAGCATGAAAATGGACTACGATTCGTGCTCCACACACCACTACTATTTAGATGTCCCCAGGTAGCAGGTAAGGACTTATTGTTGCCATCTGGTGGTACAACGAGTTTGTTTCATGTGCGCATGGTAAATTGCTTGTACATCCTCTCAAAGCAAATGGTGTCTTACTTTAAAATGAGTCTGTCTAGGAGTCAGTGTGGACGACATGGTAAACTTTCGATAACAGTGTCTGATAGCTACCGTTGGTTCTGTGACATGCTTTTTGGAATAAAACAGAAAAACCGCTTTGCATGCATTCTACAACTACCTGGAATGCAGATCCGATAAGTGGAGTCAATTTAGCCTCCTGACAATTACTTTGATTTTAAGATAGGAGCCAATATTTTTCTATTTTACACAGAATCTGGTTTACAGACAGGAACTGGTGATGGGAACTTCATCCGTGACAACCGTATTGAGAGTTTCTTAAGGATTGTTTATCGACACATGCACTTTCCACTCGCATTACTTACTTTACAATTCGAAGTGATGATTTTACGACTCGTCGGGTAGGCATATTGGAACCATAGGTCTCAATTTAGTTAAGAACTTTGTTGTGAATTCGTTTTGGACAATACTGCATGGACATGTGAGACCTTCAAAGCTGTACATTCAACTAATTAACTAGGTCATTGCAGACTAGTTAACTATATCTCTTTCTTCACCAGTAACCTAGGCCCTTTAACAAGACCGCCGTCCCTCCAGGCGCTCTAGCTTAAAGTCAGGTCATCAGCGCGCGACTCAGTTTCGCACGTGACTTCCAGTATGGGATTTTCATATGTAGACAAAAAAAAGAGTTTCATATGATTCCAAATTCCATTTGGTCCAGCGCTCGACTTAAACATTAAACCTTTCAGGCAGCGGCAATGCCTCACTCCATGACCCTTTTCGTCAGACAATCCCCTGTCCACGTGATGTCGCACTTGCTGTTAATGAAACTATCCCCACACCACGTCACAACACAGTTCACTAGGTCACATCCTACGGTACTGCGTAGTGTCTAATTTGCAGAAGGTAGGTGGCATTCAAAATACCGCTGTTAAATTACACGCGCTCTCATTGCTTCAAAACTCTGACCATTCAGCTACCCAAGTGGGTGAGTTTAGACATAGAGAGAGCACCGGCAGATCAGGAGTGGCGGTCAAAAGAATGGCAGTGTTAGGGCACCAGTGAGGCCGTGAACAAAAGACAGCGAGCAAAGTTGGTAAAATGAGTGATGAGGTTATGAGGTGGCGAAAGTGGGATGGATGAAGCAGGCGGGAAGTATCGAGGGGTGACGCGGTAGGTAGATGATTAAGGAGGTTGAATGCAGATCCATCCGGTATTTCTGCTTGAGTTTGGATCCCACATGCACCGTGGTGGCGTCAATTACTGTCCTGTCAGAGCATACGGACAGTTCGTTTGGTTACACCCTAGACGCCTTTGCTGTGGCCGATCCATTACCGCGTCTTCGTGCGCAGAGGCACATGCGAAGGAAGAGTTGAGGAACAAAACTGCAACAATGATGTTTGTTGCGACCTGGGATTGAACCGCGAACGTCTAGATCTTCGGTTTAACGCTCTCCCGTCATGAGGCTCATCACAATATTCTGGTGCGTGTCGAATGTACATCAATTTAGCTGCCCATAGCCATTTGCGCAGTAGCCGTGAAGACGTTGTTGTCTACGATGGCAATAGTTGTTGTTGTCGTTGCTGTACTGTGGCGAGCTCAAGTAGTACAATGATGCAGGGCTCGTCTGCACGGTGCCGTTGACGGAGATGGGTAGGAGTAAAAGGACGTCTTGATACCTGGGAGGGCAAAGCGATGGACTGAGAATCCATTAAAATTTTCCTAAGCGGGTTCGGGTCCTGCTTGCAGCGCTATTAAGTATTCTCAAGTAGATCCTTTTATCTTCTGTGGCCCCACTGGCTTCTCTTCAAATCATGGCGCCGTTGTTCTATTGTGCTGAACCCCATCCTCACAACCGCGGAACTCAGCAACCGCATTCGGTAAACAGGTGATCAATGTCTGCTCACATTGTTGCGCGCGTGGTCGAAAGACGGTGCTGCGACCGGACAGTCCGTTAAGAACCATGCGGACGTCGCAAGCAGGGTTTGAACCTGCGCTGGGAATCCTTAAGGGATTTCTAGTCCATCGCCTTAACCACTCGGCCATCGCGACGAAAGTGCTTCGCGTTTTATGTTGGTACTCTTGAGAAAAAGGATGTGTCCAAGGCGTCATTGAGCTTGCGGTCTTCAGACTATGGTACTGATACGCTAAGCAACTGAGTGGAACACATTTGGAATAGCATCACTGATCGTTTTTCCCGTTAGCATGCTGTAACGCATGGTCGCTCCTTTGTTTAATTTATTTTTAATTCTGCAGGTGATTGCGAGTAGCATTGGATTAATGGAAGCGGTATGCTAAGGTTCCCGTTGTGCAATGAAAAACTGGAGAATCCACCGCGAGGCCACCTGTAGGCGTTCAGGTCACCAACAGCACCCAGGCTGAACTCACTTAATACAGCTATAGACGCCAGGCCACGAATCATTTTTTAGAAACATGTGCAGGAACTCCCACAATAAACAGTAGTCTTTACGTCCGCCATTATCATCCGGGACGCAATCTATTAATGATCGTGAGGCCTTTATGCATACACTATATGGGGTTCACGATCCTCTAATCTGTTATGGGACTCTCAAACCTACTTTTCTACTCAGTACAATACAATGCTGTCCAATAAAAAAAATTTGCCACCAATTTCCAAAAAAATTAACCTAAATTTAAGATGTACGAAAACAAATTTTGGCGTTTTGCTCGCGTACTGCCTCTCAATATTCAAAGGAACATGGAAAACATCTGAGGCAAATGTAATCATGGATTAGAGGCAAAATCATACACAGTTGATAGAGGAATGAGGATTCCTTTTGAAGATCAGTCATTCGGATCAATGTACGCACGTTCAGACCACAAATTGTGCCATTTAAATCACACTAGTAAGTTAACTTTTAGGCCATCAATCTGCTTGCCGTTTATGGGTGTGGAAGCGTGCGAAGGCCACGACACCGATATCTCCCCAATGGATGGCCCTCATTTTCTGGAGTGCAGGCGAGTTGGATTACGAAAGGTTGTGCGTTCAAAATGGCGAGCGCATGTTAGCAACTTCTCAGGCTGTGGTTAAAAAGGAAGCACTTGAGGATTAGTTGCCCATTTTCGTCCAAATGAAGGCTTTTTCTGCTGCTATTTTCATTGATGATACAGATAGCGCACTAAATGTCTTTGTGCTGGTTAAATCCGTCTAAGTGTTTTCAAAACTTGACAATAGATGTGTTTGTACCATCTACGTAATGTATAGAGTTTCAGTATGTGCAGATACTTAAGCCAACAAGCAATGCCTCGACTTTCTTGTTCTCGCCAATTTTACCTCACGACTGCGCAACATACATATATCTAATTATTTCTTGAGAAGTTAGGCAAAATATCTGTTCTCAGCTAAAATTACATCGCGAATACCAGGTTCCATATTTTTCAGTCAGTTCATATTTTGATAACATTATTCGTCATGCCCTTTGCGTATGCATGACAAGTGGCAGTGAATATTACCTCGGTAGTTTCGGTTCATTATTTCTGCACGTATAGATTGCTGCTACCTTGGATGTGCCGAGGGCTCCGGTTAAGCACACAGATACCAAAACTGTATTTAACGTGACCCTATTTGCCCGATATGTTGGGCGGATGAATGAATGCGGCTCCAAAGAATACATTCCGGAGTGCTGAACCCGCTGAATTTTGTAACATGATGTTAATCGAATCTGTGTTCGCCAGTGAACAAAGCGGCGATCCGAAAACGCCCCTTGCGAGGCTGGATATGTGGCTAAATTTGACGAAGGCTGGCAGGGAACGGCACAACACATGATGGGCTTAAGAGACTTCTAAAAGATTTGAATTTGCATGTCAGTGATAACCACATTGGCCCTACAGCAATTTATTTAAGGCTAAAAACGCGCCAGAACATTCAAGAAACAATCTACAGATGCATTTATGCAGCTCTCCTAAATAGGCAGAATAGGGCCACCCTGAGCGTGAAAAATTTATCATCACGTCCGTATCATGCATACGCATACAGATGGGGTTGTGGGTGTGATAGTAAGTTCTACCGGTATGAGGAGAGGAAAAAGGGGGCGGAGGTGAGATAGTCACGGTGAGCAAAACCACCCCTTCACAAGCTGTGCATGACGCATCAATCGCAGCCGGTTTAAACATGCCTGCCTGAGACAGTGCATGACCCTGTTCACATTATCACCGTGCGCGCTTTCACCAGCACACACCCGTGTGGGTAGGGTGTGATGGTTTGCGTGGCCTAGGCATGTCGCTCGGTAAAGCCGTTGTTACTAGACCCGCATTCAATTTGCGCTATACCACTGACGGCATGCTGGAGAGGATTAATAAATTTTGACCAAATGGTTGTGCATTAATTTATCCTAAGTGTCACCACTGCATTGATATTTGTAGTCCAAATGCAGTGCCCATTAAGTAGTACGCCTACATGGCTTTCATCAACGTTAGAAACCATAGAACTTAAGCCAATAATCATGCGCATAATGGTGGTGGATGTCGTAAATGATATCAGTTAAATCCTGGAGTATGTGACATGTCTAAATCTGAAGAATCATTTTAAGTCTTGTTTTAATAATACATATGCGAAAGGAATGCTACAAACAGACGACCAAATGGTAAAGGCAGTACATGAGACATCGTGTAACTGAGATCTGAAAACCCGAATGCACGTTCAATAAGGTACAAACCATTATAAAGAAATATACTACCACTCACAGCAGTATCCACAGATGCCGTTTTGCTCGTGGGGGATAACGACTATTTACCAGGAGTCGCATGAATTACTGGCTTCTATTTCCATTAAATAACTGTTTAGCATCTGAAACCTTGAATCGACGGATTCACTTTTTCGCATCTAAGACACTTGCCTCCAAAATCGAGATCATTCAACTTACATAGACTGCGTAAACTAGTTTTAGGACACAAGTGACGGATAAGGTGCAAGCACAATCCTTCCAGAGGGAATCGAGATGGCAAAGCAATTGGAAAGTCTCTCCCTGCCTATCCAACATTGAAGAATTTGAACGCGATTGCTTCAGTTAAGACCGACGTGACCTCAAAGCGTGGAATCGCAATATGAATAAACAAACAGAGGTATAACTGTTGACTTATACTTTGGTACCTAAAATACCTTTGTGGGCAAATATTTCGTAGCGATTATCCTAGCTACAGTAAAGTTGCTCTTAGCAATATTTGACAAAATTTTTTGACTGACAATGGCTTTAGAGCATATTATGCTTCGATTTGGCGTTTGCAATTTCGTTTGTGTTCTATAATAATCGCTATCAAAATTGGGTTTTAGGCTGATTTATCGCTGGCAATCGATCCGGTTTAAATCTTTACAAGCGTAACAGCTACATGAATGTTTCCAAGATGCTTGTAAGACGTCATTTTTATTTGTTATTCAAAAGCCTGTGTTTGTTTACCCCAACTTGTTTAACTAGCTAAATTACTTCATGGAATTCGGAACCACTGCCACGCGACTTGCCGTGCAATGGAGTTGGATTTTTTCATTTCACTTCTGCCTCTGCTATTGTGAATAGAAAAGTCGTGTTTGCAAATGTGTGAGGCTCCGAGGTTGCATAAGACGAAATTACGTTTTTCAATCAGGTGTCTATGGCGCCTGCTCAGTCGTAAGATTCGCATTTGCGCAACCCTCTCGCATCTTGGGCACAGATCTCATTGCTGTGCTTATTGTAGTTTTCTTTTACCTCTTTTCATGCAAATGCCGTCATTTTACCCAACCGAAGATGCGCCTTTGTATGAAATCACTTTGTATTGACAGGCTCTAAATGGATAACGTTCGTTGGCATAATGATTTCCAGCACTTAAAATGAACTTCTGCTTTGCAAATTATGAGAATCGAGAGATGCTTTTGGTGGTGGGAGTAGATACACTTTCGAGTATGCGCGCATATAGACGTTGTTATCATCGCGTCCCTTCTGTTTGATATATGATGATTGCAAATGTTCCATGCTATTTTTAAATTTGGCATTGTCCTCTCTTTCAGTTCTACTACTTGTTATTGGGAAACAATACTTGCTATTTTTGCATTGGATACAAAAATATCGCAGTGTACTCTCATCTCACGAAATGTGGGTGTCATGGACGGTAATACGCCATTTAAAGTGCACACTGTAGCATCTACACAAGACATTTTGGGACATTAAGTGCGCCTGTAGACTTTACTACACGACTCACTCTGCAAATCAATTTTTCACACAATAAGGCTAAAAAGTTTCCTTATGCCCAAATGCTCAGCTACGTCAACGTTCGCTTACCCAGGCTTACATCGGTTCCGAATTCACCAATGTCCTAGCAACGCCACTCTAGCGACCACCGCTCTTACTCTCCCGATAACACTTATTTCCACCCCTCCACCTTCTTCCCCTTCCACCTCTTCCTCGTCATGGCCGTGAAAGTGGTAGTAGCGGTGTCGATGATGTGTTTGTTGATCGCATCTCTCCTCTGTCACGCTCACTGAATTTGGCAAAGACATAATATACGAGTTGCTGCCTACTACTGTTCTCGCTACAACACCTGTATAGTTATTGAACCAATGTCTGGCTAGGGTTATGTTGGATGAATCAGGCGATGTCGAGATGGCAGTCACCAACATTAACCAGACGCACTCTGCATTATCTCTTTGCTTGAGCTCATCACAGCATAACAGCATCGTTACCATCACCATCGCTGTAGCCATTGCCACAGTAGACGACAACGCCTCCACGGCTTCTGCTCACTTAACCGTGAGCAGATAAGTTGATGCACGTGCGGTACGCAAATGAGCAGTGTGGTAGCGGCATTAGGACTAATTGCAGGCAACCACATAGATAAAAATACAGCAGTTAAAGGCGTGGCTTTGCCGTGAGAGCTCAGTTGGGTGGGTACTGGACTGAAGACCCATACGTCCTTGGCTCCATCGCGAATCGCGGCGGATATCGTTACTGTCGCGATTGCTGCCCAATCCTCCCTCTGCACGTGCCTCTACGCATGCGCACGTGGTGGGCATTGTGTTAACAAAGGCAAAGCAGATTGCCTGCGTGAGGGCTACAAATGATGCTGTCGCGACGCAGGTGAGATTCGAACTCACGCGGGGAGACCCCAATGGATTAGCAGTCCACCGCGTCAATTGCCGCACCACTTTGGTTGCCCTACAGACACCCTTGTCACCACCTTATCACCTCCTCACTACCTGCCTACCTGTTTGTTTTCGAAGCCGAAGCAACCGACCCTTTTACCATCGCATTCAGCGGGCCCAACTTCGTCATCCTCAGGCAAAGGCGAACAGGCAGACAGACTGCCAGACCGGATCGGAAGCCAGCTGCATCCACGAACGGTACCGCACAATCTTACTAAGCAGGCAAGGACAGTGTGTTGGAAAGATGCCATTGCACTCGATGAAAGGTCAAGTATTCATCCACAAAATAAAAACTACGTAAACAAGCTGATTCGTTCTTAAGGAGATCTCGTCTAGGCTACAGTAACCTAGTCAATGAAAACAGGGATGCGCTTGCAATTTACTTCGGCGCACACCGGTGCCCCACGCACTACCCTTCCATCTTATCACAAACGCAATGGCATCAAAAGTGGCGATGCGGTACCCGCACTCCTAACCCCTTTTACCGTAGCAGCTTCGACGCCAATGCTAGCTGCCTGCAAAGTAGTCAGATTTCGGCTAAACAACGAGCTCAAGACCACACTCGACCAGGCGATCAACACCAAAAATGACAACTTGTTAAGGATCTACTAAAGCGTCCAGCCACCACCTGCGGGACTTTTGTCTTGGACCGACTATACACTCCCCGTCATTGACCGACGGGTGCCCTTATGTAACTGTTGTCCTCTAAGTTACCGCTGTCTCTGCTGCTAGTAGTAGGGGAGGTACGGAGTCCGAAGCATAAAAACAGGATGCCTACAGTTCTAACTTGGGCCAGAGAAACCAGTCACAGCCAAACAATTTGAAAGCGAATGACTTCAATGTCTCGACGCATATTGGGCTTTCTACCGATCATCAATGCGACTGCAGTTTGTAGTTGTAGGCGATAGTATCGACATCGATAAGAACACCGGGTGCACTGCCGCCTGCAGCATTATTGCCTCTGCTATTAGCATTACTTGACCTACTATAATACTGTGCATTCCAGTTTACGCGTTCGAATAAGGAGCAAAGGGGTAGAAAGCAACCTAAGCATATAAAAAGGCACATATGATTGGGTAGAACTTAGGAAAATCGCACGCAGTAAAATTCTATAAAACGGACTGGCAGTTCCGGAGATTCCACAGCCGCCAACAGCGCATGCGATAGAAATTCGTAGGCCCACTAATAGTATTTACTTTTGGGCACGGATTTGCGCTGGTCATTTTATTTGCGATCATACTTTTTTGCTTCTTGTTTGGACTCCGTAGGATCTTATGTACCTTGGGGTGATGGCAGATTACACCGTAGTGGCAGCAAATGGTTGCGAAAACCAAAAGGCAGACAGTGAAATGCGAGCTGGATAAGATACCATTCGCCGGATGAAGGCTATCACTTTGTGAGCATTTAATGAAAGCTTTCGGAAGAACCTATTTGTCATGCATGCATACGTGCAATTGACTACTTAACGACGATCGCCTAAGTTGGGCTAGGGACCAACATGGGAGCCTGAACATGAGCTCAAACCCGACTTAGCTAATGCATCAGATTAGCCCATTTTGAATGTCTGACTAATTGATTATGATCTGCAATCTTCGAGCGATCATTTGTATCCCAATAACCTTGCATCTTGAATCAACGACAGCCAATCAGGAGGGATGGAACGATGCGGGCAGTAAAAGCGTACACCTCATGTGCCCATGCCAACTCGAGCAAAGTATGTTATCTGTCCGACCTTAAAAATCATAATTTTCGGTGCCATATTGAATCACTTGGCGGTCACAACTTAACTTAACGTTATTAAATCTTCCTCTACCTGACGCAACCATGTTTATGAATGCAAGAAAGTGCTATAATGCCTTTGGAGGGTTGATGTTTCCCGACATGCGTCCATTGCTAGCACAAACATACCTAAGGACACACCACATTTGGCTTCATTTTCAGTGTCCCACCCGATTCTTCACGTTGTTTTGTGTGAAGCGGATTTGTGAGGCGAGGCAGGTGGATGATTATTGGGTAAAATTTTGACTGTTGCAACCCAAAATGGGACCGCTTTCATCGTCACTGAACAACAAGTTACTATTTTTACAGTAACGCTTGACGTGTATTGGCGATCTCCCCGATTAATCTTTTCAAGAGTTACTTGAGGTTGTCGCATCCTTCCATTCGGCTGCCTTTAACTTGCGTCATTGATATTAGCAACTAAAGATTTTATATATGTATTAGGACTTCTTAACTGCAACAGCCATCACTTGCAAATTTTGACTTATATCTACCTGCATAAAAATCCCACCAACTAATGCGTCAGTTATTTTAATTCCATCCCTTATGCTATTCATTTTCAGTGTCCCACCCGATTCTTCACGTTGTTTTGTGTGAAGCGGATTTGTGAGGCGAGGCAGGTGGATGATTATTGGGTAAAATTTTGACTGTTGCAACCCAAAATGGGACCGCTTTCATCGTCACTGAACAACAAGTTACTATTTTTACAGTAACGCTTGACGTGTATTGGCGATCTCCCCGATTAATCTTTTCAAGAGTTACTTGAGGTTGTCGCATCCTTCCATTCGGCTGCCTTTAACTTGCGTCATTGATATTAGCAACTAAAGATTTTATATATGTATTAGGACTTCTTAACTGCAACAGCCATCACTTGCAAATTTTGACTTATTTCTACCTTCATAAAAATCCCATCATCTAATGCGTCAGTTATTTTAATTCCATCCCTTATGCTACTCAATTCTTTTTAATAGTAAGTAGTCCGTGAAATATAGTAATGTGACTGAAGAAAAACGTTCGAATTTGCAGAGGGCACAACTCCACTTGCGGTTTTAATTCCACCATCGATTCCTCTTTCAACAGTGCAATGAGCGCAGCATGGATTGAGATGCAGCTGCTCTACTACTACCAGAAAGGCTGAACAAACGCAGTAAGATGGGCTTGATTTTGGAACAATTTCCAGCATCAATATCATGTGCAAGTCATGTGGTGGGTGACAGACTGGTAGGACGAATTTGATTGATCATTGATTAGATGGTGATGTAACATTGAGTGATAAAACGGTGAAGTGTACAAATTGGAAACGGAAGGAGCCTGAGGAGCCAAAGTGTTTGATCTGAGGGTGGACCAGATCTTTGGGATAAAAAATGCAAGCCTCTACTGTTGTGAAGCAGCCCCACCCTTAGTCTAATAAAACGTTCAGCCTTGTAGATGTGCTTCTATTCTCGTTGGCGTATATAGCCCTAATATGAGCCATGAAGTCATTGCCTGGCGTACGTGCGCACACACATAGACGCCCCTATTGACAGAATGAATAATATTAAACACCTTAAGTCTTGTGACAGCTGCAGAAACCATGTGCAGGTGTGCTACTAACGTCAAAACAAGGTAGCTCCGTGTGAGAAACAGAATTCATCAAAAAAATTGAGATTAAAAATGTGAGCGCTAAACACACTGGATTTAAAAACATTATTTGATCCCCCAAGACGTGCACAGCTTCCGTTTTTATAAATGGTTAGATATAGCTGTGATAACACCCACCGAAGACCTACTCACCGGCTACAACGGCCATAGCATACCCTATCTATCCATAGCATACCCTATCTAGTCAGGTAATAGCCACCATTACAGCTTGACTGCACTAACAAGCTTACGCAATCACGTACCGTTCTGTATGAATTAAGCAGATTGAAGTCCAAAAGGTTCTTCACTATAGTGCAGACAGCTTAGTGTTCGAGCATAATTCATTTTTCAGAGTACTTATGTTATTTGATTCGATTTGGACCATTAATAGGTGTTAAGCTGTTGCTTGGCCAAGATGACGTGAGACGCAGTTTGGTCTGAGCGCTTAAACTGTTCTTCCGCTGGCTACATCAACTGGTGAAAAGTTTATGGCAGCTACCTGAAAGTGACTACCGGAGCCTTTCCTTGTTAGATGGGAGCAGAAAAGTGAAGACTGGCAATGAGATTGCAGTAGTCAAGTTCAGGAATCCATCTGAGATTAGCTGTGACCAATCGGCTTCCTGTGATGCGTTTTACGCAAAGTTGGTGCGGTTTTAGCCTAACAAGGAAACACTATTCACCAAGCAGTGAATTCTTCCTTCTTGTTCTCGAACCGTGCTTATAATAGCGTCGGACATTTGAAGTGTTAAACATCCATCTATCTCGCTACATCGTAAGTCGTATGAGGATGTCAAATTGAGCGAGCATTTAAGGTCAATAGAAGCGAGGCGTTGGCGTATCTCCTGCCTAATTAAACTAACGCCATCCTTGAATCATTGGCAGGACCTTGAACATTAACCATAAACGGAAACTGGAACCTAACGAGATTTTCATGAGCAAAGCACTGTGGAATTATTGGTGTAATTACAGCAGGATTTCTTAAGAATGGCCAAGAGCGAAGAAGCAATTGCTTTCAATCATAAATAAGTGCGTGAAATGGTGCTGCAAACCATGATAAGTTTAGGGTGGGAAGTACTACTGCCGTTGACATATAACGCCACCCTGTAGTAATTGATTCGAAGGCTGTTCTGAAAGGAGAGAAAGACAGTGGAGAAGGTCGTACACTCCATTGACAGATTGCGTAGCCTTGTAAATGGAATAAGGATTGACATCGGTACATTCCTACTATTTTCTAGTCTTCCTAATACATCAATATAGACAATCAAACCAGACCTGTGAAACAAATTTTCACACTCACAGGTCAGTTTTTGCAAAAATGCTAAAAGAATATAACCTTTTGCAAAATGTCCTTATCGAAGCGGCCTTTTTCAGAATACATGAGATTTACCAATGAGAAAAGGAACTCCTTCAAGCATGTTCGTTAGCTTTGACCATCGCCACCAATGTGATGATCGGCACCGAAGTGCACATTTATAAATGAGGACGCATGACTTATCATGTCTGCAGTCTGATCAACGGTGAAACATCTTAAACACGCTGTTCAGATAAGTGGGCCACTTCCGCATGAGACCTACGGGCATATAATAGGTCAAATCGTTCCAATAGCAAGACCAGCATGATTTGGCACGGTTCGCTAACCAGCAATGCAGCAGCACTTGGATCGAGTCAGTGTAATAGCGAAGCACACACAATGTGTAGACTGTTTTCGCATCACAAATGCAATGAGTAATTTTTAGTGGAATGTAGTAATGAAAGCAGCAGGTTGTTCAAAGATAATGGACGAAACAGTGTTGTGGCATTTATATCAAATTTTATCAAATTTAACATATGCATTCAAGTGGAAAAAATGCTCTAGAACATCCAGAACGAGTGCTGGAGTGGCCAGATATACAAACGTCAAAATAGCCGTCCAGTCGTAACTGAGAGAGTAGTGCCTTTAATCAGTTTCTCGTGCCAGGTGTCAATGAAGGCCCTTAGTGTAGCGTTTCAACGATCAGTACCTCACACTGACCCAACCCACTCTTGTAGTTTGTTGGAACCCCATTCTCTCATCTGTAGAAGAGAAGCAAATAATGACAACAGATTGCTTTTGCTGAGAGAAAGATGGATGGTCTGTTGATAGTAATGGCGTTCCCAGATTAAACGTAGCTGATAGGATCTACTACACTTGGGACGGACCGATGAGTAGATAAAGGGATGAGAGGCTTTAAGACAGATCGCTGAATGCATGCATGAAGGGGTCGAGTAATTTTACAGTTATTGAGTTCGAAAACGTGTATGTTGGAAAGGAATGAGCGGAGCCGACACAACGAACTCCAATGTTGATGTGGCCTGACCAATTGATCCGGAAGCGACTGATGGATGCAAACAAATACGACGTGACACCCTCGAGGATGGATCATTAGTAAATGTGGTTCGGATCAAGGAAAAAGAAGATCGATCTAAGGTAGGTGCGGAATGGATGTGTGTCCCGAAAATGAATATACCGAGCATAAACGAGTTGATAGGTCGGGATGAATTTTACAACCAACGTTTTTGGATAAAATGTGCATAAAGTGAAGAAGGGGAAAGGTTAAAGATGGGTAGCTAGACAGATTTAGACTAGATGCAAACACAATTGAAGAATTGAGCCGAAAAACGCATCTTGCATGGTTGTAGGATGGGCTGATGCAAGATGAACTGGTTAATACCTAAGAGGAGAAAATAGTCAGAAAAGGTTGAACGGTTAGGGGGAGCCAAAAGGATGCATAGGGGATGAAGCGTGTACAATAAAACCAGGAAGCTGTAAGAAATTCAAGTGGAATGACCTACCCTCAACTTGTACTCTGGGACACAGCCCTAACGTATCTTAAAACCATCGTCATGTAGGGCCCAGAGGTATTTGTGGTCGCTGAAGAGGTCAATAAGAACAAGCTCTTCTCAAGGATCTCTGAATTGGCTCTCAGTACTGATGTCTCCTTGCCCTTTTCTGAGCGTTCTATTACCAGAAGGTCAAACTGAGACTTCGTTTTCGGTATGATGAGTAAAATTCCCTAGAGAATGCCTGAGGGACCAAAATACGTAGAAGACCATTAGCAGTATAGACTGACTCAAGACAAGCTGAGTGATGTCTCAAGCCCGACACGCTTTTCGCTTACGTCGAGTAAGATCTGGTAAGGAACGACTTTGTCCTTGTGATTGAAATGGCTGCATACCACAAGGAGATCGACCCCACCTGAGGCCAATGAGTGCGTTCATCAATATTAGCTGTGGTGGAATTGATGGTAAATGGCTTGTGAAATTATATCTGAGCAGTCAAGATAAGACTGAGATGACTGAGGCTCCTAAAACACACTGTTAGATGTCACTCCCCAAAGCAATGATTGTGGAGCTGGGGTGAATAATAAATTAAAACCCATTTTATCACTACACAATGAAACGCTGATTTTTGTTGAAGGTCGATTTGGCAGCTACCACGTAGAGGGAGAAAAGAGACTAAAGGGCAAGGTGGACAATTTACTGTTGTAAGCTCGGTCAGATGAGTAAGTAAGTGGATAAGAAATGGTGGAGCAGTACGAATATTGTCGGATTTGATGATGAAGCACATACAGCACCAATAATGCTGGACCCTGTTGAGTTAAAATTAATTCACCTATCAGAACCACTGGTTTAATTAGTGTACTTTTATGTGGAGTTACAAGTCACACTCATCGACAGTAGCCTTAAAAATATTTTAAGGAATAGATCAAATGAGAGCGCACCTGTCTGAAGCGTCTCGTCTGCTTCCGCCTTGTATATCTTCTTCCTGTACGCGTTTGTGCTTTTAAAAATACAACCCAATTGACTTAAGTGGTTCTTTTGTGTTTGAGTATGCCGGGGTCCGATTTAGTTCAGTTTCTAATTTTCGCAGTCTGTGACCGCATCGAATGTCTCTCTTTCACAGCTTGGAAGATTAAAATCGGAGGGACCGTGGGTAAGGATATCGTATGCACACCGAAATAGGCACGCCCATCGCCAGCTGCGCCCATTAATTTGTAGATTGGTTTACAGCTTGTACGGTGGCTATTATTTCCGGGCATTAGGCAACATTTGTAGCTGACAGTTGTACCTAGAGGCATGAATCGTTGCACCTGTAAGTCTGGAACTAATCCTTACGTGCTTCATATAGTACACGAGGTGCACAGATGAGCCGGTTTGCAACAATAGTTGATCTCGTTAGCTCTCACATACGCGTCTTCATTATTGAGACCGAGAGGACGATGACCAAGTCCTATTAATTGATAAAGTGAAGGTCGCAGCGACAGCTCTCACATTCTGTGCCTAAATTTCGCTTCCTTTCCAGGTGGTCTACTAAGACACGCATCACAGTTCATATACACGTAATTTCCACACATATTTTAAGAAAAAATTTGCTGCATGCTGTATGTCACTTTGGAAAAGAAATACCTGTTAGGATTACCCGTCTTCTTTCAGCCTCCCCTCAATTATTTCTGTGGATCCGGATGCCGGTGGATAAGACTCAAGACGGCCTCCTCACCGCAGCACCTGGAAGGGCAGCATGAACAAACATAGCTATACACTAGCACAGATGAGCCCCAAGAATAGTGTGTAAAACGAATATATCGAATGTATTTTCCTTTGTTAGACCGACCTTGTCTGCACTGACGCGTCCTCCACTAGCCATGCTACGATCCACCAGGCCCTTGCAGGGCTGATAGGTTCCCGACTCACCATGAAACTGTAAATCATTCGAATGCTCTAGCTGTTGCCTCATATAATTTTCCAACTTCTTTTCGTTTCGCCGACCCACCGTTTTGCCCTTCTGAGACAGTACTGAGTGAAAGTAAAGTGTGACTAGATGAAAGGGGACGAGATGGCGCCCTTTCAGGCTGGTGCCTAAAATTTGTACCTTAGACCACACTGACTCAGTCTTGAATGCCTCTTAATACACCCCATACCCAATGCTTCTTAGATACCTTGTCTGCAAGATACAAATTAGCAAACGCGGGCAGATACATTCCTCCACCACAACTTTTGAATTCACTTGCTATGCAACTAATACTGGAAGAGGGATGCGAATTGAGATTTTCCACGCTCATCATTTACTAAAACGAGCGAAATGGATTTTCCGGTCTGACATGGAGTCTTGCACAGTGAGCAGCATCCTGACTTGATGGAATAGCACAACCAGAATTTGGGTACAATCACAGGTATATTTGTCACATCAGAGACATTTGTCTCAAGAAACTTGAATAACGTTTAGTGACAAGCGAATCGTATGAATAAAGAGGCCGAATTGATAATTTGGATTTGACTTTCTCTCCTGCGTTTCTGTGTTGATTACTCAGTCTTAACTACTACCCTTTGTCTGAGTTGTTACATTTATCAGCTTTCTTCTCAAGCAACTCAAATGCATATGTGACTTCCAAAAAGGCATTTTTTTGGCAGGGAAGTAGATGCCATGGCAGTTCATTGTACTGTTCCTTCCTTTTTCACCGGATACTAGAAAGCGAAATCCTGTTTTGTCAGATGCTATGCACTGACTGTTACTATTGGCTAAGGGGTTGGCGTCAGCGCTTGTCATTTGACTCGACGTCTAGACTTTAGCAGCATGGGCGTAAACATGTAAATGTGTTTGAATTTGAAATGCTTTGCGACCTTTGATTCCTTACTTCTGATTGGCAGAAGCAAAAAAATTGAAGTGGTTAGACCCTATTAAATAAGGAAATCGGCAATAAGACTCTGTTGAGCCTTTATCACAGGCAAATGTTGCATATTTTAATTCCTATTCCCTTTCGTTTACGCGGTGATGATGCAGTTGCACTAGCAAGCTTAACGACGTCAACTAGTCAGCTTTATCACTTGAGATGGGTTGGTGTTGTCCCATCTTCTCTACAATGACTGTCCGCTTGTTCATATCCAACCTGCGCTTTCATCCACCGACACTCTTGAACCTGCAGTCGTTTAGTGTCCTGTGCAGAAATAGAAAAGAAAGTGAGTTTGAATTCATGTTTTGAAACTCCTGGAGTGTGAGCATGAGACCAACTTAAGTAGTAAAGCTGGCGGTTATCTACAGTCCAGACACCTGAGGAAAGTTAATTAAAGTAGATCTTTATTTGATGATGGGTGTATTTGCTAACGGGAGATTGCAACATCATAGTAGTTCACCAAAATAATTTTGGAAGACTTGGTACCTTCAATGGAATTATTCGCGACAGCACAAATGAACTCAGTGCTGCCCCCCTGTTATCCCCTAGTCAGTTTCATGTCTTGACTAGGTTTAGACGGAAGGTATGAGCAAAAAGTACCGTGCATCAACTGCATTCATTAAAGTTGGGTGAATCGGTCAACGCGGCAAGGGTGATATTGTACTCGCTGGTCTGCGGACGAGTAACAAACTGGTATCGGAAGTATTCAGAGCTCGGGAGCACACGTGTTGCATCGCATCGGTCTGACAGTGTCATTAAACAACTTCCAACTCACTTCACATCATTCCCTCTCAATCCCTAGTCCCGTTAATTGTTCAATGAAATTGCACTCGTCCATTCTGATTTGCTCAACACAATATCCATTCCCTTTTTTCAATTTCAAGGTGCTCCTTACCCCTACTCTCTTTCCTCGCTTTCTTCACCTTTCAATGAAATGGCTACAGTCCATTTTCATCAATCACATTAACTTTATGGCTGATTTAATTGTTTGGTTCGTAAATGCCAATTGTTTCCAACATTTTTAACAGTTTTGTAGGTACAACATGCTTAAATGCTTGTGACGTTTCAAAACAAAGTTTTTCCGATTTCTGCACCTATAGATCAACTGTACTTTCAGAACTGCTACTTTTGCCCGAATAATTATTGATTTCTGCTGCCGCAGTTATCTCTGTGGTGTCGAGGAGATGCCCTGTTTGTATGGATGCATCACCTTGGACGTGCTCCCGCTGTCCGCTTTATTAGTGATTGCACACAATCTTCAGATCCGTCACCGTGACTATTCGAAGCAGCATACGGCTGCAATGATACGGGGGGGCCTTCTCTTGCGACATTTGCTTGTACATATATTTGATCAGGGTCAAATTCCGCCTAGCACCAATGGTAGAAGCTGGCATCTACCAGTAAACCCGAGTGGTAGATGCACATCTTTTTGTTCTCATTGTTTGCTAGACGAAAGCACAAATGCGCTATCTTTCCTTGCACGCTGCTGACTCGGATTAGCATTATCGCCCGCTGCAAGGCCTAGGAATGATCGACTCATCAAGACCCACCTCTTGATCATCTCATACGACCGCGTCAGAAGAGAAACGAATCAGACATCCTGAGTGGGACTCGAACCCACAATCTTCGGCTCCGGAAACCGACGCCTTATCCATTAGGCCACCAGGACAGGTGTTTCGGCGCTAGTAGCCAGCAGGTACTGTTCTCGCTTCGAATTTGAGAGGTCTTGGGTTCGAATTTTGGCTGAGCCCGTTGCCGGCTTCGTAGCTCGCATGTTGTTTGATGAGTGTGTCATACAATTTCTCAACCTTATTTGATTTCAATTTTGCGGGTCACTGTCCTCATCGTCATTCTTAGCTTCCCATATTCGCAAACAGTACCAACATTGCTTTCCATGGTCATCGCTTTGGATTTCTTTTAGATTAACTAAATGGTTTAACCACCGGATAGGAGCAATCAAACTTTCTTTTAGCCAGATATCTTCCGTAAGCAATTTTGGATTGTTTCGTGACTGTTTATGTTCGCCCAACTCTGTTCAGAGGTGAAGGATGAATGCGGCAAAGAAACGGCTACCCACGTTTTGCAGTATCTGATTGGAAAGCGCTTAACATCGTAGGTAAGCTTGGGTGCACCTTTGTTTTTGCGACCAATTATTGCGCATTTGTTGAAGTTTCTGCTGCTTTTGTGTGTTTTGATGATTAAACCTACATGTTTTAGGATTAATGTGGTTTTTATGCGGTCACATCCGCAATAAGTGAGCAAACACGCCAAATGCAAACAACAACTAATCAACCGACTAGGAGATATGAACCGCCACAGGGAAAATACACCTCTAGCCAGAATTAGTGTCTGCGTTGTTACTACAGTGACCACTTGCCCGCATTGCTTGCCCTTCAAAATTAGAACTCAGCGACTGATGCCGTGTAGTGCCCGGGGCGTCTTACGAATTCATAACCTCAATCAATAGCATTCGGCCTCGGGTTTCGGCGATTGTTACAGCAGAAGGCACTAGCTATACCACCATTTGAGATGTTGATTATGCTCGTCGAATTCTTAGTTCCATGCTTGTGATGAGTTACCTGACGAGCAGGGTTATCACTTTACATACCTAAGCAATTTTTATGCTCCTGATTTCAAACCTGTTTTAAACTGAGGCTATTCTGTCTGTAGTGAGTATCCACTCTCCTCGTCTCAACTATTTGGTTTTTACGTGACACGCTTGTGACATGTGTTCACTAGCAGCTCATGCCCACTAGGACTGTATCATATTGCAATGCGCAAAATGTTTTTTCTTTCATTTCGGAAAAGTAAATTAATAAAATACAATAACATTAATTTTGGCCGTAAAGATTCTGCCACAAACAAGACATTATTAAGCAGTCTGCTTTATCGCCAAGTTAGGTGGCTTGCTTAGTTTGGCTGTTAAGCATTATGGATTTGGCCGGTCCTGCCTCAGCTCAATGTATTGCACCATTGCTCATCCTACCGCCGCATCACTAGTGCAAACCATTGATAAGATTCTGCAGAATATAAATGTTTATCTCCTCCTCGTCATTGTCATGGCCTTGGAAGTGGTGGTAGCCGTGTCGGCGGTGTGTTTATTAATCGCATCCCTTTCCTGTCGAGCTCACCGAATTTGGCATTGACATGACATACGAGTAGTCGCTCACTGGTGCTCTCACCTCAACACCTGTTTGGTGGGTGAACTAGTGCCTGGGCCGTGTTCATGGTGAAAGAATCAGGAGCTGCCGTGGTTGCCATCACTGGCACCCAATAGACGAATTCTAAATCATCGCACTCCTTCAGCTCACCACAGTGCAACAATATTACCGAAATCGACACTGTAGTCATCTCCACTATCGATGACAACGCCTCTACGGTCGTTGAGCACATGACCATAGGCAGCTAAGCTGATGCACATGCAGCACATATCTGGACAGTGTCGTGGGTCTTTTAAGCACTGCCACTTGATGGATGCCTAAGCGCTAATTACAAACGATCATCTAGACCCAAAGCAGAGCAGTTGGAGGATTGACGGTATGGTAGTAGCTTAGCAAGGAGAGTGGTGGGCTGTAGAATTAAATGCCTTCACTACCATTGCGGGTTGCGGTGGATATCAGTAGTGTTGTTTGCTACCTAACTCTTCCCCTGCACAAGCTCCTGCGCATACACACATAAAGACCAATGCTCTAGCGAGGCAGAAATAGATTACTTGCGTCATAAGCATTGCCATCGCAACGCAGATGAGATTTGAAGCCACGCGGAAATACCCTAGTGGATTAGCGATTCATCTCCTAACTACGCGACCATAGTGTTACACAGCCAATCATCCCTGCCTTACCAAATCCTTCCTAATTATCTTGTTTCCACCTGCACACTTGCTTACCTCCTGAGCCCAGTCTACTGACTCTTTTACTATCCCACTCAACAGACCTAGCCACATCTCCTTCGGCACGTTACACATTGTTTTGCGGACTTGAAGTAGGTAAAATTTAAAGTAATACACACAGGGATCGAGTGGACCACGAACAAATACAACTAATAACAAAGGACCTTGGAAAAACATTCAGAACTTCTAAACTTCTTTCCCCTGCACAAGCTCCTGCGCATACACACATGGAGATCAATGTTCTAGCGAAGCAGAAATAGATTGCTTGCGTCATAAGCATTGCCATCGCGACGCAGATTAGATTTGAAGCCACGCGAAAATACCCTAGTGGATTAGCGATTCATCCCCTAACTACGCGACCATAGCGTTACACAGCCAATCTTCCCTGACTTACCAAATCCTTCCTCATTATCTTGTTTCCACCTGCATACTTGCTTACCTCCTGAGCCCAGTCTACTGACTCCTTTACTATCCCACTCAAGAGACCTAGCCACATCTCCTTCGACATGTTACACATTGTTTTGCGGACTTGGGGTAGATATGTGTGTCATTAATCACGTTCTTCCCTTGTCGCGGTTAGGGACTGTTTTTGCGTTTGTGACTCATGCTATTTTTCTATCGTTTTCCAGAGTACATTTGACTTGATTCCTTTTTCATGGATTTGAATTTGTTTTTTGTTTAAAAGAGGCTTGGGTTAGCTACACAATCCTTATTGGTTGCTCTTCGTAAACAAAGAATTGTGCCAAAGCTAACATCCGCCACCATTGATTACATTAAAAAACTTATTTCAATACCGATGGTTCGGCATTTGGTGGCCGGGTATTTGATGAGGAAGTAAAAATGGGAGGCAAGTCAAATGTGCTTTCTGCATTAGTGGACTTGGCGATAGAATTCGCATGAGTGGGGCCCCATGAAAGTAGTGTTAGCCTCTTTGCTGAAAAGTGAGCAACAAGACTCGAGACAAAAACATGCGACAGCGGCTTCCATGCGCTGTGCATCTGGTTTTCTGGTCTTTATCACTCGTCTATGTGACATTGAAACATCCACACACTGTAAGACTGACTTTTGGGTCAAGTTACAAAGAGACGCAAAATAGTCTCTTTTAACCTTAGAAACGACTTTCCACACACTGTAAGACTGACTTTTGGGTCAAGTTACAGGGAGACGCAAAATAGTCTCTTTTAACCTTATAAACGACTTGGATTTGTCAATTTGAGAGACAATGCTCCATCATAGTCATACACAAGCAAACAGGCAGAGAGATTGGGGGATCGACCAACCTAGTGACAAGCAGTCAAGTTAACTCTTCATGTCTCGACCAGCTCCGCCCTTAACCCTTCAAAAAACGATGTGTCTTGATGCAAGATCATGGCGTGGACTTGTGTGGTGAAAGGTCACACATGGCAATGTGGAACAGAGCCGGACGCGTTTGCAGACGTAACGAGACGCACAGCAGTGTTCTGCCAAGGTAAATTGAGGAATGGTTCTCTTGGAGACCGCAGAGTTCCTGACATCATTGCACCACCCCGACCACTGCACTTATGCCATCCATTCTCCTCCCTTCTTAAAGATATTCATTCCAAACCTATCCCTTTTCAATGTTAAATTATACGCAATCGTCTTCTTTGCCAAAATTACTTATCTGGGCTAACAACCAAACGCACATGCACGCACAAAAGATAGGATGGGATTATGTAGAGCTACTTTCTTAGTTGTATTGTCTCAGATTAATGGAACATATGCGAGACCACAAATGGTCAAGGCGTGCTATTGTTTCCGTTGCCCCGGTGACTCTGAAATGCACCGATGAAGAGAGAAGTGGAAGTAGCACATTTTCAAGCAAAATTTAGTCAAAAGAATACTTGATTCTTTATCGCACATTGCCTTATGAATGTGTGCGCCTCTTTTCATTGTTTAGTGCATAGGTTAATAATACTTAAAATAGGTTAGCTCTCATCATGTCTACCCACCAGTACAAGTGGGAATGAAATACACTTGGCGCCACTATAGCGCCCCCTTTTATGAGAAGCAGCCAGTTCGCAAATAAGGAAAATTGGTATGCAATAAATAGGAAGACTGGAAAATGTTAAACGCAGTGGACTGTAGGTATCTTAGCTGTCTGGGCGTGCAGATGATCGCAACTTGGAAGGGGAATTGAAGAAAAAGTGAACCATGATAATGAGTGTTTTACTTACCAAGGAAATCGACCCCCGCATCAGAGACCAGATGTCAAATTGCTGTTTTATCGCTACAAGAGGAAATTTACATTACTCTCAGACCACTTTCAATCCATGAGGACTGTGATCGACCGCTGCTCATTGCTGCATACTATAAAGAATAACTGCTCTGTGAGCAATTTTGTGCTCGGAGGTGAAGCGCAACCCCAAACCACTTCCACTGCTAGGCGGATTTGGGGCGACGTGTCTGTGCAAGCATCACATCTTATCTGCAACGCTTAGCGCCACGTTTGGTGGAATGGCGAAGCAAAGATGAAGGAGTGCTCTCAAGACACACTGCTACAGCACTGGGGGGAGAATAACGCTGGTCAAAGAGGATAGGTAAATCAAGGATCACAAGTCTTATTAGTGTGCTGCACTGATTATCAACCCATCTAGTGTTATTTTAGTTCAGAATCAATAAGCGTGATAAGATGCACTAAAATGGTCATTGATGGTCTTTGATGGCAACATTGATGCCCTAATAATGAGTTACGAATCAACGAGGACAAGCTGAATCCAATATATAGGTCCTTGCTAATGAGTGGCGTGAGCAGGAAAATGGACTTGGATCAGTTTACAGATCTGCAGTGGAGCCATGTGAGCCTGAGTCAAAAATAAGCCCGATATGTCGACTTGCTCGCGTAAACCCCGCCCATTAAGGCATTTCTTAACGACAGCAGGCACTGCATTCACTTGACTCAATGAGATGTACTTATGCGTATGCACATGTATGTACGCTAAGAACCATAATAGGATGACTGTCATAAAACGCACAAGTATGAAACGCTTCGGAGCTTCTTAATGACGAATAAAGACATTCTGCCTAGACAAAATATTTGTAGATAATTGGCGTACAGGTCTGAGACTGCTGATGTGGCTTAGATGTCAGCTGCAAAGGCACGTAAAACAGTCCTATACCCATACCGAAAGTCAACTAGTGCGTTTCCGTTACATAATTTTACAGTTGTGCTTGTGCAATAATGTGCAAATTGCACTTGTGGCATCGATGCAAAGAGCTAATAATTTTGTTGAGTTAGACAGCACGCAAAAAATGATAATTTGTGGTATGATACGCATATTGCACTTGTTTAACCCTTATGCGTATTTAAAGTCACCAGCTGATGATGTTGTTCTCTGAAAAATGCTTAGTGTGGTGAGATTACGATTTTGAACAACAAAGCATAACAGGTCGCAACTTATGTGTCATCGAAGGAAAACCAGCACATCTGCGAAGGCGCTGCTATTGCTGATGCAATGGTAGTGATACTGTGCCAAGAATAAGACAGTTGTGGCCAAAAAAGACACAAAGTGATGTTCCTTTCGGCTATTGTACGATTTGAGCACCCCTTAACTGAGGTGGTGAAGAATCTGCTGCAAATAAGATGTTAATACGCAGCTTACGTCTCCGCCAGACTAAGTAGTGATCCACAGTTTGGTTGGTAAGATCATAATAGAATTATACTATGTTTGGGATGG